>CAJGYO010000002.1:86722137-86922137 GCA_904845875.1 Miscanthus lutarioriparius | reverse complement strand
CATAAAACAAGGGTCAGATCACAACTAACTTTATGTATATATATTCAGGAACATTTTCCCATCTGGCTCTTCCTTTTTATGACAAGACCTAGAAATAAGAGTTGCTGAAAACTAACAATGAGTAAAACTGGTCGGAATGCAAAAAGCCTATGCCCCGATGGCTATGGCATCACTTGCTCACCAGTGTGATCATTACTTAGTCACTCGCAACTTAAGTTTCTAATGCCTTAACATAAAACAAGGGTCGGATTGCAACAAACTTTATATATATATATATATATATATATATAGAGAGAGAGAGAGAGAGAAAGGCCAAACAATGTTTTTGGCCATAATAAAAGTCTTTACAAAAAAACCAATGTCAGACTCAGCTATCTAACTAAACATCATTGCGTAGGATTTCTTCTCTGACCTTCCCTGCCAGGTCCTGCACTAGGGGAGCCGCTTCCTTCTTAATTTCGTCTAGCTTGGCATTTGTGTAGCTAGGCGCGAATCCCTCACTGATCACCGGCAGGTCGATGTTGACATAGTGGGAGCGGGCGATGGTGAACATGCGATGGACGCCGGTGAACAGGGCCTCCCTTGTGAGCGCGCGCGCCCATTCTAGGATCTGGGTAACCCGGACTGCGAGCGAGCTCGTCTCCACCGCCGGGGTGACCCCGAGGTCATCGAAGACCAACCCGATGGTAGCGTGCAAGGCGTCGTGGTCGTCGCTCTCCGACTGGAGTTGACCCCGCACCTTGGAGAGTTCCCTCTAGAGCATGCCAACATCCCTAGCCAAGGCGGTGGCCAGGCCCTCAACTTCTTCCTTCAACTTCTGCTCGTTTTCGAGTGCGTGCCGAGCGTCGGCGCTCTCTTGACGGGCAAGGTCGTGGGCCAAGCGGAGTCGTCCATGCTCCATGGCTTCTTCCCCGGCCTTGGCAACCACAGCGTTGACCATGTCCTCGGCCTCGTTGGCGTGTTGGCAGGCTTCCCATTCCTTGGTCTGGAGGCTCACCACCTCCTCCTACAGCCGCGGCACTTCGGCAGCAAGCCCTCAGACCTCCCTCTCATGATGGAGGAATAGGGACTTCTCCTGGCTGTGCATCGCAAGGGACTACAAAAAAAATCAGGTTAGAATTATATAAGCAGGGCTCGAAAGTAGAAAACGTGAAGACACGACAAACCTAGCCAGTAGGGGCGACGTCATCCTTCAGCACCCCCAACGCGTCGGTCAGAGAGCGGACTATGGACTCAAGTCTCGAGCGGACACTCGTCCAGTCCTTTACCTCCGCCGGGTCGTCAAGGGTGAACACTAGGTCACGCTCGGGTCCAGCCGCCTGGCCCAATGGAGCCGGTTTCTTCCCCACGCGAGCGGATCATCGCCCGGCCAGACAAGGGACTGGGAGGGCCCAACCCCAACATAGGGGTCGGCCATCACAACCATCGGCGTTGGCCCGACGGGAGCCAACGTACCTCCTCCGGAGCCCTCGGCGCCTCCCGGGGCGGTCGGAGCCCGATGGTAGAGGAGGGCTGGCGCTCAAGCTCAAGTCCGAGCCATCACCGCTCTGGGGATGCCTGGGCGGAAACCTCCTCCTCTGAGTCCACCGGCGCATCTTGGGTGTGGCACGATTCCGGAAACCTCATTTGGTGTCGGACGAGGCTCTGCCCCCCACTTCCTCGGATGAGGGCCGCCGTTGCGCCCTTAAGCGCTCGGATGAGCCGACATGACGCCCACTAAGACCACGGCTCGGCGCTAGGGGATAGATATCCGCATTGAAGATCTTCTACGAGCCCCGGGCGATTCGGGTAGGAATTTGTTGGGGCCGGTCCTATGGAAAGCACCAACGTCACACAACAAAATCAAAGAACGCAATGAAAGGGCGAAGTAGTCGTTAACTCACCTCGATGCCATTATCGAAAAGGAGAACTCGAGGGGCGCTCGCCCTTTTGTTGCCATGACGGCTCCTAGGGATGGCGATTCCTCTTGCCGAGGTTGGACTGGAGCGGGCGGGTATGGCCGTGAGATTTGGTTGGTCCTCCTCGGTTTCTTGGGCGCAACCATCTGCGGTTTGCATCGGGCATGCTATGGAATCATCGTTTGCATGCCCCGCGTGTCGTCCTCTCATCATCCGATGCCGCAAGCGCGCCCCCATGCGATGTCGGGGTCCGGTTGGGGGTCGTCCTCCTCCTCTTGATCCTCATCCTCACGCGCCCTCTCGCTAGAAGCCTTGGCGATGCTTTCCGTGCTGAAGCCTCGCTAGATCCTTCTTTGCCTTCTCGGTGAGTTCTTAACGGCTTGTTCGAGTGGAGCCCGGCACCCCCCTCGTCGTGGTCCTCTGGCGGTTCAAGGTCAGGACTCACGGATGAAGAGGCGGGATTCTTGGTGGTCGGTCCATATAGAATCTAAGAATGTAGGAGGGTCGGCCAAGGAAAGAAGGGCAAGAAGGCTTTCTTTCTTGATGAAACCATGGATCTTGCATCATCAAGACTTGCCCTGAGGACCGGGGTACTAGGGTGAGATCCATCGATGGATCATAAGCGGGCACTCCATCGCCTCCTCTCACTCTGGGCTATTTAGAGCCGCCATGAGGGCCTCACCGGTGGCCATCTTGAACTTCCGGGCACGGAATGGGTCATGGCGCATTTTGTACATCGGAAGAGCACACCATTAGCGGCACTAGCCTCCTAACGTGGTAGGCTTGAATGAAACCATCCCCCAGTGGATCCTTTGAGGAAAGATTTGAGAAGGTCATGTGCCTCTTCGCTCGAGGATGGGACTTGACTCCACGTGGAACAAAGAGCCTCCTCGACCTCAAAGGAAATAGATCTACCGAGAGGCATGGGCGCATTGGTTTAGGCGGATGGAACCAGAGCTTATGCCACCCCTTGTTGGACTTTGACAATGGGATGGACATGTTCTCCTCGGCCTCCGCTACACCTCGAAGACAAATGCTTGCACCCCCAATCGGCCACCGCCAGTCCGCTTCTTCTCCTTCGCCATCTCAGCTCAAGCCCTAAGAAGTATTTCCCACTCAAGTGGGGCTCGATTCCGGATACGCCGCCATCCCGTGCCTCGATGAAGGCCGAGATGGCTTGAATCCCATTGGGATCTCCATGCGTGCATTGAAGCTCATAGTTAAGAAGGGCCTTCTCCACGCGAGA
The DNA here is from genome assembly GCA_904845875.1 of Miscanthus lutarioriparius. NCBI lineage: Eukaryota > Viridiplantae > Streptophyta > Magnoliopsida > Poales > Poaceae > Miscanthus > Miscanthus lutarioriparius. Next base: position 86,918,993 of record CAJGYO010000002.1, on the reverse strand, counting down.
ACGGTGGCGATGGAGTGGATCGAACCCACGTGGTGAGGATGAGCCGTGAAGGAGATGACTACGTCGTCTCCTTCATCCCCTTCCACGAGCGTGGCTCATCGCAACTCCTCCCCACCACGATCCACTCCATCGCCGTGGTTCTGCGCTACTAGAAGGAGCTTGAACTAGACCCTCAATCCCAATGGAGAATGTTAGACATCTCGCCTTCATCCATCGAGTGCAGCGGGGTGGCGGGGAATCGAGCCCCACTGGAGGTGGAAATACTTCTCGAGCGTTGAGCTTCGCCAGAAGAAGGAGAAGAAGCGAGGACGAAGGAAGGCAAAGGAAAGGGGGGGCAAGGAGCATTTGTCTTCGAGGAGTAGCACGGGAGGAGGAGTACATGTCCATCCCATTGTCAAAGTCCAACAAGGGGTGGCATAAGGGCGGGTTCTAGGCGAGGAACACCACCATCCGCCTAAACCGATCTTCACTATGCCACCTGATCGAGATCTATTTCGATGGAGGTCGTGCTCTCTTTGTTCGGGAAGGCATTAGTCAAGAGGCTCGGTGACCTTCTCAAAGCACATGCTCATCAAATCTTTGTGGGACCAAGGTGTGGGTGATGGTTTGCGTTCAAAGCCTATGGGCGCCGCTAATGGCGCGTGGGATCTTCCGATGTACAAGATGCGCCATGACCCATTAACACCTAGAAGTTCGGTGATGGCCGCCGGTGAGGCCCTCATGTCGCGAAATAGCACAACGCAGAGTGAGCGATGGAGTATGGGCGGATCCATCGATGGATCTCACCCTAGTGCGCGAGGGTCCTAGGGCATCCCGTGATCCCTGGCTAGATTCGGGTTTCATCAAATGATGCAAGCCTTCCGAGTTTTTTTCCGAAGAAAGGCCGAGCCCTCTCTGTTCTTAGATTCGAATACATCAAGATTTGTAGCCCGACCACTTCATCCATGAGTCCGTCCACCGGTGACCTTGACGAGCCACCAGGGTGGGGGATGCGGGCTCCACTCGAACAAGGCGTTAACAAAGAACCGAGCACCGAAGAAGGCAAGAAGCGAGAGGAAGGAAGAAGGCAAAGAAGGAGCGAGTGAGGCTTCATCACGGAAAGCATCGACAAGGCTTGGAGGAGAGTGACGGCGATGCGGAGGAGGAAGAGGAGGAGGACGAGTCCGACCCCGACATCCCATGGGTGGGCTTGCATCGAGGATGCAATGAGAGACGCACGCGGGGCGATGAGTTACCGACCTTGATTCCATAGCATGCCCCGACGCAAGAAACCGAAGTGACCAAATCTCGCGGCCAAGATTGGCGAGGAGGTCCAACCTCGGCAAGAGGGAATCGCCATCCCTAGGAGACGTCATGGGGAACAAACCGATGGCGACATGGCGAGTTAGTTCTGGGGTCAGCGACGAAAACCTTCAAACGTATTCGGATAATGCCTTCGAGGAGTTCGGGATACCGCCCTTTCATTGCGTTCTTTGATTTTGTTGTGTGACATTGGTGCACACCCCTAGGACCGGCCCCAACAAATTCCTAAGCGGGGCTCAGAGAAGATCTTTGGTGCGGATATCGATACCCCAAGCGCCGAGCCAAAGGATTAGTGGCGGCATGTCGTCGTCGGCTCATCCGAGGCGATTAAGGGCGCCGCCGAGGAAGCCTCATCCGAGGTGCGGTTGCACCAAAGGAGGCACTCGTGGAATCGGTGCCCGCACCGGTAGATGCGCCCAAGGTGGAGCAGACGGGAGGAGGCGCGACCGAGGCATCCCCTGTAGACGCGGCGATGGCTCATACTTCGGAGCTTGAGCTGCCAGCCTCCTCTACCATCGGAGGGTCCGCTCCCGAGGGTCGGATTCTGTCTCGCCCGGCCCCCCGGGCGAGTTTTCTGCCTCGCCCGTTCCTTGGGGGTCGGATTTGCTACCGGGCAAAAGCAGTGGCCCCAGGGTGGGACTCGAATCGCTTTGACCACTACGACGTGGAGATGCACGCCCGGTAGCACGTTTCGGGCGTGTCCTAATGCGACTGGCGGTCGCATGAGGCCATGCTGGGAGACTCACGTCGCCCACCGCGTCAGCAGGCCAGCGCTGTGCTGCCAACTACCTGCTTGACCACCATCCAACGCCAGTCGACCGGCGTCAGTTCACTGGCACTGTATCGCTAGCCCCCCGTATGGCCTCTGTCAGGGGATCCTTTGACCATTCCGTCCGCTCGGATGGGATAGAAGACAAGAACGACGCACGATGTCCGCACATATGCTGCAGCGGCCAACAGGACCCCGGTGCGACGCCGCTGCCACCACGATCTACAAGGTCAGCGGGACCCACTCGAAGAGGAGGATGGCACACCCCCGGAAGCCTTATTTCTTTTTCCTTTTTCCCTCTTCCCTTCTCTCAGTCTCTGGTATTCTATTCTCTCCCCTTGGTCTATAAAAGGGAAGACAGGGCACTATTCAGAGAGAGAGATCAATCGACCGATAGATTGAGCAGTAGAAGCATCGAGCAATCGAACCACAGAGACTTGGAAGCTCCTTCTCTCTTGCTAGTTTGTAACCCCCTACTACAAACTCAGTGCTGGTAACACGAGCAACCCAAAACTAGACGTAGGGATATTCAGCCCGAACCAGTATAATCCTTGTGTCCTCTTAGCACACCATCCGGGTCAGATGCGCAATATATAAATTTACTTGGTGGTGTTTACCCAAAATACCGACAGGTATAAAGGTATTCCTTAATTCAATGCCATATCTGCCTACAACAAGAAATTATTATATTTGGAAGCAAGAGAACTTTTATTGTTGTATACTTGTATGTGTTGTAAAATATACGGACTCTATCCTAAAAGAAAAGGAGAAGGAGGAATCATAATCTTAGTCCGTTTGTATATAGGCTTTTATCAAGCTCTTAGGTCTTGGTAGGGCTATATATACATGAGAGCTTTATGTTGTAATTACCAATATTCAGAGAAATAAAGAATATTCTCTCTATCTCTTATGTCTATGTGTTCTACTCTCACCTACTATATTGATCATGAGAGACGAAGACGAAAATGTCCTAATCGTTGGCAACATGTTTTATAACACGTTATCAGCACGACAAGCTCTACGTCGACATCGCCGTTGAAGCCACCACCGACCTTTGACGCCGACGCTCAAGCCGCCGATGTCCCTGCCGCAACTACTTCGACGACGTCGATATCCCGACGTTGTTAGCGGAACGGATCTGCTACCTCTACCTGCAACTAATCTGCACTGCATCTATATCCACTGTTGTCGTTAAGCACGCAGGGATCTACGACAATGCCACTCCTACACGGTATGTATGTACTAATCACTGCCCTACGCGGCACGTAACGTAGATCAAATTGGCATCCTCTTAGAGGTATGGAAAGTATCTTGCAGATTGCTTATGCCGGCCATCGAACCGGTCTACATACTTAAATTATGCATGTTGAATTGTACTGGAAGTACATATATTCGAGACACATACACGCATACGTACATGAACAGTGCATATATACACATAAAATTCAAGATCCATCCACTGATGCGCCGCCAGCATGGAAGCTTACAACGGTGAAAAGTTTGCATGTGAAGCAAGTAATTAAACAAATAACATATACATATGTATATATATGTTGATGATATTAAATAACCTGCACGGGCATCTTTTGGTTATCGCACACCGACCTGTATGTCGTGGATATGTCGTGTCCTGAAGGCACACCGTCATCGAATCTGTCACGTTTGTGATACATTAGATGGATCCGATTCTAAACGAATCGATCTGCCAATATGCATGGCGTCCTCATCAAACACTCGAAAGGCACGAAGCTAATACCCAATTAATTCCACGACCCTAGAAGGCCGTGAGAGTACGTGTCGTCTTCCTTTTGAACTACCACGAGTGCCACTGCATGGCACTGCACCATCACGTATTCGCGTGAACTAGCAAACTGCCGTATGTCTGACCATCATCCGCTGTGCATGGAATGCGACTCCGCTGCCTGCAACGTGCTCGCCCTCGCAGTATGCGTGCACGGTTCCGCTTATAGCCCCCGCACGGCTAAATGTGCTGGACTTGGTTTGGGTTTTTTCTGAACACGTTCCAGCCGGCTGAGCATGGTCCGATCCAAACCAAGAAGCGTTAGGCAATGACGACCGAGCAAATTCATCAGAAATTAAAACAATAACCCAGAAGTGTGCTTATTCAAGGAAGACCTCATGGACTTCACAAAGTTTTTTTTTTTTGAGGAAGCTTGAAATTGAAATTTCTCGCAGAATAGCATGTGTTGCAATTATGTATATATGCCATGTGTTGATATTTTCTTTTGAACGCATTTATCTATCACACATTATAAATTATATATCATGTAATTATAAGAATGAAATCTTGAATGATTACACTAGAAACATGGTATAAGGTATATGAGCTCTCTATAAATCCTGCAGATCTTAGACTTATCACATTTGAGAGGCTCATATTTGTTTTTCCTAGCATCATGAATTTTTGGGATGAATGAATGGTTGGTATTAATTCTGAAAATTTGTATATACAATAATTCTGAAAAATGCTAGGATGCTTCTAAGATAATTTTGTATAACCACCCACTATCTTTTTGCACTTTGCCACTTGTTTACATGCAGTAAACTCATACGCACATGATTCTGGTAATAATAATATATGCGTATCTTCGTGAAGAAGGAATATCTTGGATTTGTCATGAATGATAGAATTATATAGCATGGTCATTTATTAAATCCTAGTAGGATATTCTATTGCCTTAAGTGGACCTTAAGCATTATAGTTCCTTATATTACTCTCAAAGAATGAGTATGTAACCAAGCTAAATCCCGAAGGTCTTATGTGACTCACTGAATGAGAAATTCTAGAAGATATCCTACATTATGATTGCATAATGCCAGAAATATTGAAAATTGAATTTTCAAGCTATATGACCATATGGGATATAATGCTGCTCTATAAACAAATACAATAAGCTTGAAGCTTTGTGATTAAAAGTCATAAAAGACGAGATGGTAAATAAGACTTTGTCTAATTCTAGAAGAAATATTTCTTGAAATAGAAAGACCGAGAGCATTGAAGTACTAAAAGTATTCAAATTTATTATCCATAATTACCCAATATCAAATAGAAATTGAGTTAAAATTTTTGAAACAGCATTATGAATCAGGATATATGACTTGCATATGTTGTACTCCTACAAGGATCATGATTACATATTACAACTATGAAGTAGAGTATGCATGAAGCTGCTAAATGTCAAGCATAAAAGATAAGACATGTAAGAATGGATAAGAATGAGAACATTTAAGGTTTTCTTGAAGAAAGAACTTAAATCATGTGCTTACAGACTTATTTTGTCTTTCAAATTACTATCTTGAAGTATTGGTAATGTAACAGAACCGACCAATTTATAAGAGCACAAGTACAAAATCATCACCGGAGTGATCAAACCGTCATACTTAAACCCATATAAACCCGGTAGTCAACTGAAACCACGAAGGATTTCAAACCAACTTGCATACAACCAAGATCGTAGTGATTCTACATAACTAGCCACATGTTACATCTATTTCACAAGTAGTTCACAAGTATCTCATACATCGAAGTTCACATAGTTATTACAACACGAGTTCACAAATAACGGAAGCAAAGTAGTTTGAGACCATCTCACATTTAGTTCAAATACAAGCCAGTTCCATAGTCATATCCAACAAAAGCATCATGATAAGATAACATAGAAGATCATGCCCATGATCTAGTCTTCATCACCAGCCGGGTGGAGACAATACTTGCAGTAGCCGTTATAAAGCACATCATCTGCAACAAAAGGGAATAAACCCTGAGTACGAGAATGTACTCAGCTAGGCTTACTCGTCGTAAACCAAAAATAAATGACACCAAAGAGTATGCAAGGCTTTATCGGTGGATCTTGCTTGACAACCATTTTGCATAAAAGCTTTAATGATACCAGAGCATAATTTAAATTATTAGCTAAGCAGCAAGTTATCAATATTTAACCTGTCATCTAGATTAGCACCTATACTAGAGCAAGCACTTGATTAGACTCTAAACATTAGTAACGATATCTGGTACAATATTGTAACATCATCATCACCATTATAACCATCAAGTTCAATTATGTGTCTCTACGTTACCGCTGCTTAGTCAAGTTCTCACTATCCGGGAGAGACGGTGACTCGAATCGATTCCTACCCAGCTAGAGAATTATTCCTAACACACACCCAATCAACCTGATCAATGGTTGCCTCGGGTCACCTTTGGTACAGCTTAGGAACAAATTCACGGGTCTGAGCAGCGCCGCACTCTCAGGGAATCCACTCTGTCAGGAGGTCAATCTCTCCTTTGGACTTACGCCAATGGCTCCCCACACATCCTTACTACCGCCAGAGTGCGCACTTTCACTTCCCGGCTTCTGGCTTGAGTTGAGCTACTCGGCTTCGCGGTCGGAACGAGTTATCTGGCCAACTAAGTGATAGGCATGCGTTCAACATGACATGAGGACATACAGCGAATCGGTCCTTAACCGACACAGATGGGGATAGATCCACACCCAAGACATCCTTGCCTTGTTGCTTCTCTATCGACATCCCGCCCGGTCTCCATTCATTATTAACATATGGTTATTTTCATGATAGCAAATATAGCCAACCGTGACCAGACATCATCCTATATTGCAAGTGACAGGAAATCATCTGACTTTACCGGTCTAAGCATGGCTAAGCTTTGATTTCCTCCTTGACCTAAATAGGATTCAGCGTATGTTTACCAGACAAGGAATAGGTAAATATGCAACAAGTGTTTGCATCCAACGCCTATAACTTAATAAATCAAACATGTAAAGATACTCAAAGTAACATTTTTAAAACATAGGAGACTTAGAATGCTCTGGGGCTTGCCTTTCAGAAAAGATGAAGATTGGTGATCGGGACACTCAAGAGCTTCTTCTTCGTTGGCTCCTCCTTCTCGGGCCTGCACCTCCTGCTCCTGAGCTTGCTGCTGCTCCTCCGAAAGTCCTTGCTCGAATTCCAGAAGCGTGACTCCCTCCGGAACACCTATTGTATGCATATGCATAGCATAAGACTCATGCATGCAAAAGAGATGGAAGTGATGATGAAATGTATAGCCATGTATAGATGGACACATGAATGACATGATGATTCAAGATAAACATTTATTTTACTGAGTAGATGCACATCTCATCTTGAAAACAAGAACTACACACTCACCAAGCTCTAACAACCTAAGATAAAGTTGTCCATCTTCAGTAAGAGGTCTAGCACCTGCAACTAACAATTTATCTTAATTAGTCTAAGCATCTAAATCATCGCATCAACTCATCTACAACAATCAAGTCATTTCACTGCATTCACCGATTTAGGGCTGCAAACAGCAGCTGCTAGTTTTACTCATAAGTAGAGTTGTACTAATCCAAAAGACATGCAACAAGACAATATGAAAAGCTTATGAAATTGTCTACAATTCATATTTAAACATCTCAGCATGATTCCCAAGTTAACAAGACTAAACAGACACATTTATAAAACCTGGTCCATAAATTCCAGAGAACTACAAGTTCTAAAGACTAACTTTGAACAATCATAACTCACAAACTATTTGGCAAAATGCCATATAAATTTAACACAAGCTAGTTAAGTGAGTTATCTACAACTTTCTTATAGACAATATTCACATCAAACATCATATTCACCATGTAATTTGCTTAACTCTAAAATCTGTACAGAAAGTCACTATAATTGAATTTTAGGGAAATAATATTTAACTACATACAAGAATGGTACTTTGAGCACTACCAATGTTACCAACAGTTACCATACATCAAATGAGCACTAGAAAACATAGTGGCCATTCCCAAATAATTTATTTTCATGCCTTTATTAATTTATTTAGATAATTAGGTGAAATAATAAACACATAGCAAAAGTGTACATGAAATTCCACAAAAATGACAGTAGCTTATACATGTCCCCAGTAGTCTACTATATAAATTTCATAGCATTTTAACAAGTAGAACATCCTACACAAAAATGACAAGCCAGCGGGGCTTAAAACAACAAAAATAGAAAATCCTATGTAAAAGTGTCAAACTACATAATTCATATTTTTCTCAGCTTAATAACAGCACAATAACACTGTACAAAAAGTTTCTTGCTCAATGGATACATATTTTTACCCTGAAAATTAGGACAAGAATCTAGCATTTATTTAAGATAAATAGCAAACTCCTATTTCCACCAAGATCACAGTGCAACTAATATTTTTCCGAGGTAGTACATGACAAAATAATGCCAACAAAATTGGAATCACATTTTTAGCACTTTCCTAGCTCAAGTTATAGATTTTACAAGATTGAAACTATTTAAAAGCATTTATCAAACTCTATTTTATTCTCCTAGAAAAGTACAAGAAATAGTGTATTTCATATTTTTATCAAATACTACACTTCATGAGGAACCCAACAAAATTTGGTTCACTCAAATAGGATACTCCTAGCCCTAGATATAATTTTCTAAAGTTAGCACAAAAATCTGGAAAAGAAATACACAAAACCTAATATAGCAATCACTGACATGAGGGACCCACAAGTCAGGGGACCCCACAGGTCAGTTAAACCAGGGCAGGGGATGGCGGTCAACCGGCGCTAGCTCACCGACGGTGAACTCTCCGGCGAAACCGACACCACAGTGATGATCCTCACCCTCTCCCGCATCTATACGCGTCGGTGGTTAGCACGGAGGCGCACTGGAGGTGGCTCATCGCCGGCCATGGCGGCACCGCGGCACGGGGCGGCGATGCGTTGGCCGTCTTCGGCCACGACTGGGCAAGGCGAGAGAGGCTACGATACCACGATGCTTAGGCGAAGCTATCAGGGCGACTCTAGGGTTAGTGGGTGCGCCCGGGAAGCCGGGTCGTGGGCATGTCAGCACGGAGGCGTAGTGGTTAGCTTGGGCCACGGCGAGCTCAAAGTCCGGCATGGGTCCATTCATGGCAGCGGTGACGGGAATGGCCAATAGGCCCTCAGCTGGTCACGAACATGACTGCAATTGGGTCAAGGGAGTAGAGCAAAGCAAGGCGCGTCAACGTGCGCGAGCAATTGCGCAATGGCTGGCCAGCGGAGGAGCTACGCGGCGGCGAGCTCTCGGCGGCGATGGCAGTGGCACAGCGTGCGGCTTTGAGTGGCGTGGACAGGGAGAGTGGATGCGGACGAAGGCAGTAGATGAGGCAGCAGGTGCGTGGCGTCGTCGTGTCCACGACGACCTGATGAGTGGGGGCAACACCGGCGTCCAGCCTCCACTTGGCGTGCTCATCCTGACGACGATCGGCCATGATGGCCTGAACTTGAAGGCCATCAGAGCCAGCATCAAGTGACGGACAGTGTGTTTTCTTCCCTTCCAAACTCTAAATACGTGGTGAGTTAGCACAATCCCCTTAAATCAAAGTTGTAGAGCTATGTTAGGGCTACAATTTTGCTTTAGAAAGTATCTACTAATTCGCAAAGGTTTAAGAGTTACATCAACCCAAAGTAGGCCACATCAAACTGTAAACTCAGTTTTGACTTAGAAAATTTCCTAAGTTTGAAAAACAGCATTTCAATGATTTTTGTGATCCAGATTCAAGCATGTTAGGAGCTGAATTAGCCTATGACCCAAAAATAAAAGTTGTTACACTACTTGAGTTCTACAACTTTGTTTTAGGGTGCACATCCATGCAAAGCTTCTAAACTGATATTCAACTCCAGTCAAACATACATCATGAAAATGGTACTTTACACTATAGGTATGACTTAGAGACCAAACTAGTCTTAGTCATGAATACCAAAGTTGTTCCTAGTGACATTCTAAACATGTTTGAGGTACTCCTAAGGTTCCACAATCATTTTATACATTGATCGCATGTAAATCCTAGGTCAAACTAAGCATGTCATCACTTAGGAGCTTAATTAGGTAAAGCGATCTATATGAACATTGTTCCATGAGGCATCCTAAGTGTAGCTAAGGTGTTTAAGTGACCAACATCAACCAGTTGCACTCAATCACACATGATCATAAGCATACACATAGGGAAAACATAAAATAACAAGTCATGTTTCACATGTTTCAATTGCACGTTTCATATGTGAAAGCTCATATAGGAATGCTTGATGTTTATGCTCATGCAATGCAAGTGCAATTATGCAAGCTTAACACCTAGGGTGTTACAGCTGTAACACCTGGGCTCAGGGCTTAATAGGATTAATAGGATACTCGTACCAATAAGTTGCAACTTCTTTTCCGGAAGCCCATCTGCAAATAACTCTGAGGTTAAGCGTGCTTGGCCTGGAGCGATGGGTGACCGACCGGGAAGTCCTTCCCGGGTGCGCACGAGTGAGGACAAAGTGCGCAGAAAAGACCTATGTTGGTCTGTGAGGGCAGTCTATATCCTAAAGAAGTTGCCAGATGTAAGCGGGCCCGGCCTCGGAGAGGCGGGACGTTATAGAATGGTATCAGAGCCGACTCTCGCGGTTTCACGGGCGCGTGTGTCGTAGTTGCGCAGGCATGGTGCGCATGGCTGGTGTGGATCCGGCGTGGTCACACAGCATGGCACATGCGCTGGCACTAGACACATGGACGTGGCTAAGAGGGGACGTTCCTGGCTTGGGATTGATCGATGAGGACGTCGATCTCTTAAGGGGGTGAGGATGTAACACCTGGGCTCAGGGCTTAATAGGATTAATAGGATACTCGTACCAATAAGTTGCAACTTCTTTTCCGGAAGCCCATCTGCAAATAACTCTGAGGTTAAGCGTGCTTGGCCTGGAGCGATGGGTGACCGACCGGGAAGTCCTTCCCAGGTGCGCACGAGTGAGGACAAAGTGCGCAGAAAAGACCTGTGTTGGTCTGTGAGGGCAGTCTATATCCTAAAGAAGCTGCCAGATGTAGGTGGGCCCGGCCTCGAGAGAGGTGGGACGTTATAACAGCCCTCCCCCCTTATAAAAAAAATCTCGTCCCGAGATTTGAAAAGCGTACCATTTTGAATAAAAGGTAGGGTATACATCCTTCAAATAATCTTCCCGTTCCCACGTTGCATCGCTCTCACTACCCTGATTACTCCACATGACCTTGTAAAACTTGACCACCCAACTCTGGGTTACTCTCTCTCTTGTATCAATAACCCACACCGGCCTTTCTTCATAAGATAGATCTAATTTCAACTTGATATTTCTAATTGAAACTCTTTCTTCAGGAACGCGGAGACATTTCTTCAATGGAGATACATGAAAAACATTGAAGATAGCTCTCATCTCATAAGGTAACTCTATCTTGTACGCTACTCTCCCATTCTTCTCTATGATCGGGTATGGGCCTACATATCTAGGTGCAAGCTTCCTCTTTACTCCAAATTGTTGCACGCCTTTCATCGGTGATACTTTCAGATAAACGTAATCACCAACTTCAAACTCAATGGGCTTCCTTCTTTTATCCGCATAGCTTTTCTACCTAGCTTCAGCAGCTTCCATATGTTTATGGATAGTATGAACTTGTTGTTCAGCCTTTTCAATGAAATCAATGCCATAGTATCTCCTTTCTCTAGATTCAACCTAGTTTAAAGGAGTTCTACACTTGCGGCCATACAACGTTTCGAACAGAGCCATCTTGATACTTTCTTGATAGCTATTATTATAGGAAAATTCAGCCAAAGGTAACCACTTCTCCGATGAACCATTGGAAGATATGACACAAGCTCTTAACACGTCTTCCAATATTTGATTCACCTGCTCCATCTGTCTGGAGGTCTATGGATGATAAGCAGAACTTCTGACTAAGTTGGTGCCTAACATCTTGTGCAAATGTTCCCAAAAACGAGCAGTGAACTGAGATCCTCTGTCAGATACAATGGTTCTAGGAACACCATGGAGACGTACTATCTGATTAAAATATAACTCAGCATAGTCACTTGGTCGATAGTTAGTTCTAACTGGTATGAAGTAGGCAGACTTGGTTAAACAATCCACTATTACCCATATAGAATTAAAATTCTTTTGGGTAGGGGGAAGTCCAACAATGAAATCCATACTAATCTCTTCCCATTTCCACCCTGGAACAGACAGTGGTTGAAGAAGTCCAGCAGGCTTCAAGTGAATTGCTTTGACTCTACAACAATTGTCACACCTTGCAACATAAGCTATGATTTCTTTCTTCATCTTGGTCCACCAAAAATGAGGTTTCAAGTCTTGATACATTTTGCTACTTCTCGGATGAATAGATAACTTGGAGGAGTGGGCCTCATCTAGGATTTGGTTTCTAAGCTCTTTATCTTTTGGCACTACTAGTCTGTCCTTAAACCATAGGACACCCTTCTCATCTACTTGGAAGTGTTTTATTTCTTGCTCTTTCATCTTCCTTTTTATGTGGAACACACCCACATCAGATTTCTAAAGCTCAATTATTTTACTTTCAAGAGAGCAACTGAGAGTAATACCGTGCAACATAGCAGGATGTAACAGATGTGCCAAATGATAATCTCCTTCCAAGAGAGAATTGCAATGGGACTTTCTACTCAAAGCGTCGGCAACTATATTTGCTTTGCCAGGATGATAATGTACCTCTAAGTTATAATCTTTGATCAACTCTAGCCATCTTCTCTGTCTCATGTTCAATTTTGGTTGAGTAAAGATATATTTGAGACTTTTATGATTGGTATAGATATGACACATGTTACCGAGCAGGTAATGCCTCCAAATCTTCAAAGCATGAACAACAACAGCTAACTCTAGATCATGAGTTGGATAATTGGCTTCATGCTTCCTTAGCTGACGCGAGGCATAAGCAATAACCCGGCCTTCCTGCATAAGAACACATCCTAAATCATTACCTAATGCATCACAAAACACATCAAAAGGTTTCTTGATATTAGGTTGTGCCAAAACAGGAGTTGACGTCAATAAAGTCCGCAAAGTGTGAAAAGTAGTTTCACACTCCGGAGTCCAAACAAACTTCACATCTTTCTGAAGCAACCTGGTCATGGGTTTGGCTATTTTAGAGAAATCCGGGATAAAGCGACGATAATAACCAGTCAAACCAAGGAAACTTCTAACCTCATGCACTGAAGTTGGTGCTTTCCCATCCAAGCCTTCTTGCATCTTTGTTGGATCAACCAAAATTCCTTTGTCAGACAATACATGACCCAAGCAAGGTACTTTCTTTAGCCAAAACTCACATTTGATAAACTTGGCATAAAGCTTATGCTCTTGTAGTCTGGATAAAACAATTCTCAGATGCTCAACATGCTCATCAGCATTCACAGAAAAGATCAAAATGTCATCAATGAAGACATCCACAAATTTGTCTAGTTCCTCCATGAATACTGAATTCATCAGATATACGAAGTATGCAGGAGCATTGGTCAAACCAAAAGACATAACAAGATACTCATACAACCCATATCTGGTGGAGAAAGCGGTCTTAGGTACATCCTCTGGTCTAATTTTTATCTGATGATAACCAGATCTCAAATCAAATTTGGAGAATACCTTTGCCTTAGATAACTGATCAAATAAAATATCAATGCGGGGCAATGGGTACTTGTTCTTGATTGTCACGACATTGAGTGGGTGATAATCCACACACATGCGCAATGAATTGTCCTTCTTTTTCACAAATATAGTAGGACAACTCCAGGGAGATACGCTAGGTCGGATAAGACCCTTTTCTAACAAATCTTGTAACTGAACTTTAAGCTCTGCTAACTCATTGGGTGGCATCCTATAAGGCCTTCTAGAAATAGGTGCAGTACCCAGCACTAACTCGATCCAGTGGTAAACTAGGTAGATCATCAGGAAATACATCTAGAAATTCACAAACTACTGGAACATCCGCAATTCTTGGGGCCTGGATAGCATTGGCGGTGTGATGGAGGTCTAGATCTCTGGGAAGTGGCACTAGGAAGGCCTCATTGTTGATAGGATCCCTCAACATAACGACCCTAGTGGAAGTATCGATGTGCACTCCATGACCGCTCATCCACTTCATCCCCAAGATTACATCTATACCTAATCCTAGCAAAACTACCAGATCGGACGTATACACTCGTCCCTCAATTTCGATACTCACATCCTGCACTATCTGATTAGTAGAAATATTACTTCCAGCTGCACTAATGCAATAACTACCAGTGGATAGTGTAATTACCTCCTAATTGTACTTTGATGCAAATACTGGACTCATGAATGAATGCGAAGGACTGGAATCAAATAGTACAACTGCAGGATGTTGATTCACAAGAAACTTACCCATAGTGACCACCTCTCCTAAGAGTATCTCTGTCATGTTGGTGTAGTTAACATGACCTTGACGAACACCAGAATTTCCCTGCTTCTGATTATTCTTCTGAGGATAAGGACAACTCTTGGACCAATGACCTGTCCTGCCACAATTTCAATAGGGTCTGTTAGCTGGCGGAACAAAAGAATTCCCTGGTCCTGTGGTGCCTTTTGGAAGAGGAATAGTAAAGGCCTTCTTGAACCCAGTCTTGGCCTGATTCTTCTTTTGAGGTGGACGATACCTTGTGGCTGCAGCCGGTGGGCGAAATTGAGTTTTAGCCACTGGAGCTTTAGCCTGAGATGCACTTGCCTCAAAGGCCCTCTTGCGATTCTTGGAAGCTGCATAGACATTATTCTTGTTCTCTTGAGTAAGAGCGTCACTCATGAACTCATTGAAAGTAGCACTCTTGTTGTTCCCCATGGACTTCATCAGTTTGGGACTAAGCCCTCTCTTAAAGCTAGCGATTCTCTTTGCTTCTGAATCAACAAATTCTAGGGCATACCTTGCTAGATGATTGAATGCATGAAGATATTTAGTAAGATTCTTGGTGCCTTGTACCAGTTTCATGAACTCATTATGTTTCATAGCCATCAAGCCGGGAGGAATATAATGACCCTTGAAAGCCTCCTGGAACTGATTCCAAGTGATATGAGCATTCTTAGGTAAGGTGGACCTATAATGACACCACCATATATCTGCTGGTCCTTGCAGCTGATGCGAAGCATACTCCGCCTTCATCTGTTATGTCAGCCTAAGCAAACGAAACTTGTGCTCAAGCGTGTTTAGCCACTCTTCTGCCTGGAGCGGCTCTTCAGCTTCTTTGAAGATTGGCGGCTTGGTGTCTTGAAACTCTTTAAAATCACTATATTGATTCGGCTCTAGGCCCTGACATTGATTGCGACCCTGTGCTTGATGTTGTGCCAGGGTTCGCATGGTGTCCCGTAGAGCACGCTGACCTTCAACAAGCATGGCCAACAGATCAGATGGCATGGGCGGTGGTGGTGGTGGAAGATCATCATCACCACTACCCCCAAC
Organism: Miscanthus lutarioriparius; assembly: GCA_904845875.1. Lineage (NCBI taxonomy): Eukaryota > Viridiplantae > Streptophyta > Magnoliopsida > Poales > Poaceae > Miscanthus > Miscanthus lutarioriparius. The sequence continues at coordinate 86,903,605 of CAJGYO010000002.1, read as the reverse complement.
TCGCCCCGAGTGCAGATTGTGTGACATCTGTAGAAGTGCAATAGTGAGTAATGATGAACGATGTAAGAAATATTACAGATGAATTATAGAATTATGCTAAACTAAACTTATTGGAGAGAATAATTTCATACAATAAACAGAGCCACAATAATTCATCCTCATAACATCGCCAATAGTTTACTCTGCACATTCTCGCGATGCATACGCTTACATGCCAAAATTTGCCAACATCAAAGTTGGACTTTTATTAATGCTCACATCCACATGGAGCCAACATGCAAGTCTCAGAGATTACATCAAAGTCACTAACTGAATTTAAGTTACATGTCCTTCTAGAAGAAAGCGAAAGATACAAACTAGTGCATCTAGCTTAGTGCTATAGCTAGACTACACATCTTCATCGGTGTCAGCATCGATCACTCCTTCACCATCTACGTCTTCGACAGGCTCTAGTTCCTCCTCCTCTTCTTCTTCTTCTTCTGCAGCCGTAGGCGCTGTGATGATATTGGCATCTATTTCCATGCCATCATCATCAGCGAAGATCACCTATGGTTCTCCCACCACGGGGTACACCGAAATGGGGTGAAGAATCGGATTGATCTGATTATTGAGGTGGTGAACATCAATCTATAGTTCTTCAATGTGGCGGAGGAGTTTATTCTCTCTGACTTCAGCCTGAATTTCTACCATGACCCTAGCATTATTCCTAGTTTGTGCTAGACGAATTGTGTCATCCTGCTCATGAGTCAACTACATGATCTGATCATGGTTAGCATCTCTTTCCCTGACAGCTCTTGCAAACTGCTGCTTGCAAGTTTTCAAAGCATCCATAAAACCACCTATCTCATTTTGGGCTGCCCTAAGCTCATTACCATACTTGCGCGCACGTTTCTTCCACTTGCGCCCTTCATTCTGTGCCTGCTGAAGAGCTATCAAAAGACTAACATAAGTGCTTTGACGATCATAGAACATCTTTAGAACAGCCATCATGGCACTCATGGCTGGTCCAGAGCTCTGTGCCTGCTCTGTCTCAGTCGTTACCAAGGGATCATCCTCAAAATTCAGCCACATTGTCTCTGACAGGGCTACTCGAGGAATGGACTCAGCTGGTCCATTGATCAACTCATCACCAAAATCTTGACAAATATCAACTAGCACTTCCAAGGCTGCAACTTGGGCACCTTCCCAAGGGGTTTGTCCATCAGCTTCGACGCTCCAACCAAGCCATTGTGGTATGTTTGCGTGAGGCGGCACAACCACCTCAACATCATACCACAGCGAGCGTCCTTCAGCCTCTACTTGCTTCCAAGTATAACGAGGCGGCTCAGCATATCCCACAGAATGTAGCACCCTCCACAATTGGGTTGGAGTGCCAAACACGTGCAGGAATGTGTTGCTCCTGGGTGGGAGTGCTAGTGCAGCCATCTGTAGTAACATTGCAATTTGGGAGTGAGAGGATTATCTTACAGGATAAGAAATATATAACGGGATAATTAATGATAAGGGAGGGAGTGATGCAAAAATATAATTACATGAGTGAACATGATGCATGCACGTTCCGTACGTCCTCACGAATCTTAGGAAAAATTTAAAATTCTAGCAACATATACGGTGGCATACATAAGTTCTCTTAGTATATGCATCTAGTCGGGCTACGTGTTGCGTTGTTAGTGTACCTGCAGGCAAATTCATTGCAGCCTATCCCCATAAGCGATAAATAAGCATACAATGAAAGCAGTAAACTAAGATACTCTCATATATACATCCTAGATATATATACTTCGATATCCACAGCTACCCGACAGATATACCCACAATTAAGTACCTTCAAATGTACATGTGTGTAACAAATAAATATTCTAGTAACCACAGCTAACTCTCCCCTAGACCGACAGTTAGACGGTCATGCTCTCACAACTCACACTTACCTGGGCGTAGAGGCAATTGATCCATACATTAACACCCAAGCGGATGGCATCCATACAAATAGCACGCCGTATGGACGACGAAATAAAAATGCAAGCAATTACCCCCCCCCAAAGTTAGTACTTAAAAAAGGCACCTAAAAGTCCTTATTTGGGCATAGAGGATATGACCACTAGCACAATTAGGTAAAATTTCAGATTTGAACACACCTATATATAAGTAGCTATAACTTGTCAAAACTGGTTTTTGCAAACAAAATCCTTTGTTTTAAATACACATATGACATGTATAATGTTGAACCTTTCTCCGATGCCAGTTGTAACAGAACCGGCCAATTTATAAGAGCTCAAGTACAAAAGCAATCACCGGAGTGATCAAACCGTCATACTTAAACTCATATAAACCCGGTAGTCAACTGAAACCACGAAGGATTTCAAACCAACTTGCATACAACCAAGATCGTAGTGATTCAACATAACAAGCCACATGTTACATCCATTTCACAAGTAGTTCACAAGTATCTCATACATCGGAGTTCACATAGTTATTACAACACGAGTTCACAAATAGCGGAAGCAAAGTAGTTTGAGACCATCTCACACTTAGTTCAAATACAAGCCAGTTCCATAGTCATATCCAGCAAAAGCATCAAGATAAGATAACATAGAAGATCATGCCCATGATCTAGTCTTCATCACCAGCCGGGTGGAGACAATACTTGTAGTATCCGTTATAAAGCACATCATCTGCAACAAGAGGGAATAAACCCTAAGTACAAGAATGTACTCAGCTAGGCTTACCCATCGTAAACCAAAAATAAATGACACCAAGGAGTATGCAAGGCTTTATCGGTGGATCTCGCTTGACAACCATTTTGCATAAAAGCTTTAATGATACCAGAGCATAATTTAAATTATTAGCTAAGCAGCAAGTTATCAACATTTAACCTGTCATCTAGATTAGCACCTGTAGTAGAGCAAGCACTTGATTAGACTCCAAACATTAGTAATCATATTCGATACAATATTGTAACATCATCATCATCATTATAACCATCAAGTTCAATTAAGTGTCTCTATGTTGCCGCTGCTTAGTCAAGTTCTCACTATCCGGGAGAGATGTCAACTTGAATCGATTCCTACCCAGCTGGGGAATTATTCCTAACACACACCCAATCAACATGATCAGTGGTTGCCATAGGTCACCTTTGGTACAGCTCAGGAACAAATTCGCGGGTCCGAGTAGCGCCGCACTCTCAGGGAATCCACTATGCCAGGAGGTCAATCTCTCCTTTGTACTTACGCCAATGGCTCCCCGCACATCCTTACTACCGCCAGAGTGCGCACTTTCACTTCCCGACTTCCGGCCTGAGTTGAGCTACTGGGCTTCGCGGTCGGAACGAGTTATCCGGCCAATTAAGTGATAGGCATGCGTTCAACATGATATGAGGACGTACAGCGAATCGATCCTTAATCGACACAGATGGGGATAGATCCACACCCAAGACCTCCTTGCCTTGTTACTTCTCTATCGACATCTCGCCCGGTCTCCATTCGTTATTAACATATGGTTATTTCCACTATAGCAAATATAGCCAACCATGACTAGACATCATCCTATATTGTAGGCGAAAGGAAATCACCTAACTTTACCGGTCTAAGCATGGCTAAGCTTTGATTCGCTCCTTGACCTAAATAGGATTCAGGGTATGTTTACTGGATAAGGAATAGGTAAATATACAACAAGTGTTTGCATCCAACGCCTATAACTTAATAAATCAAACATGTAAAGATACTCAAAGTAACATTTTTAAAACATAGGAGACTTAAAATGCTCAGGGGCTTACCTTTCGGAAAAGATGAAGGTTGGTGATCGGGACACTCAAGAACTTCTTCTTCGTTGGCTCCTCCTTCTGGGGCCTACACCTCCTGCTCCTGAGCTTGCTGCTGCTCCTCCGGAAGTCCTTGCTCGAATTCTAGAAGCGTGACTCCCTCCGGAACACCTATTGTATGCAAATGCATACCATAAGAGTCATGCATGCAAAAGAGATGGAAGTCATGATGAAATGTACAGCTATGTATAGATGGACATATAAATGACATGATGATTCAAGATAAACATTTATTTTACTGAGTAGATGCATATCTCATCTTGAAAACAAGAACTACACACTCACCAAGCTCTAACAACCTAAGATAAAGTTGCTCATCTTCAGTAAGAGGTCTAGCACCTGCAACTAACAATTTATCTTAATTAGTCTAAGCATCTAAATCATCACATCAACTCATCTACAACAATCAAGTCATTTCACTGCATACACCGATTTAGGGCTGCAAACAGCAGCTGCTAGTTTTACTCTTGTACTAATCCAAAATACATGCAACAAGACAATCTGAAAAGCTTATGAAATTGTCTACAATTCATATTTAAACATCTCAGCATGATTCCCATGTTAACATGACCAAACAGACACATTTATCAAACCTGGTCTAGAAATTCCAGAGAACTATAAGTTATGAAGACCAACTTTGAATAGTCATAACTCACAAACTATTTGGCAAAATGCCACGAAAATTTAACACATCAAACATCATCTTCACCATGTAATTTGCTTAACTCTAGAATGTGTCCAGAAAGTCACTATAATTGAATTTTAGGAAAATAATATTTCACTACATACAAGAATGGTACTTTGAGCACTACCAATGTTACCAACGGTTACCATACATCAAATGAGCACTAGAAAACATAGTGGCCATTCCCAAATAAATTCTTTTCATGCATTTATTAATTTATTTAGATAATTAGGTGAAATAATAAACACATAGCAAAATGTATAAAAAAATTCCACAAAAATTACAGTAGCTTATATATATGCCCAATAGGCTACTGTATAAATTTTATAGCATTTGAACAAGTAGAACATCCTACGTAAAAATGACAAGCTAGCCGGGCTTAAAATAGGATAAATAGAACAACATATGTAAAAGTGTCCAACTACAGAATTTATATTTTTCTTAGCTTATTCATAACAAAATAACACTGTACAAAAGGTTTCATGCTCAATGGATATATATTTTTACCATGAAAAATAGCACAAGAATCTAGCATTTATTTAAGATAAATTGCAAACTTCTATTTCTAGCGAGATCACAGTGCAACCAATATTTTTTCTAGGTAGTACATGACAAAACAATACCAACAAAATTGGAATCACATTTTTAGCACTTTCCTAGCTCAAGTTATAGATTTTACAAGATTGAAACCATTTAACAGCATTAATCAAACTCTATTTTATTCTCCTAGAAAAATACAAGAAATAGCGCATTTCATATTTTTATCAAATATTACTCCATCCCAAATTGTAAGACGTTTGACTTTTTTAGCCTCAATTTTGACCACTCATCTTATTCAAAAAATTTGTGCAAATATAGTCAAATTTAAGTCATTCTTGAAGAATTTTTATTAATAAACCAAACCACGACGAAAGAATTGATATTTTACACAAATTTTTAAATAAGACGAGTGGTCAAACTTGGTGTCAAAAAAGTCAAACGTCTTACAATTTGGGATGGATTGAGTACTACACTTCATGAGGAACCCAACGAAATTTGGTTCACTCAAATAGGATACTCCTAGCCCTAGATATCATTTTCCAAAGTTAGCACAAAAATCTGGAAAAGAAACACACAAAACCTAATACCGCAGTCACTGACACGAGGGACCCACAAGTCAGGGGACCCACAGGTCAGTCAAACCGCGGTAGGGGATGGTGGTCGACCGGCGCTAGCTCGCCAACGGCGAACTCTCCGGCGAAACCGACACCACAGTGATGATCCTCACCCTCTCCCGCATCTATACATGTAGGTGGTTAGCACGGAGGCGCACTAGAGGTGGCTCGTCGCCGGCCATGGCGGCGCGGCGGTGTGTCGGCCATCTTCGGCCACGACTAGGCTAGGCGAGAGAGGCTACGGTACCACCGTGCTTAGGCAAAGGTATCAGGGCGACTCTAGGGTTAGTGGGTGCACTCAGGAAGCTAGGCCGTGGGCATGTCAGCGCGACGGCGGAGCTCACTCCGGCGAGACTCACGCGTTGGCGATGTCAGAGGGGTAGCGGTTAAGTGAGGTAGGGTAAAAGCATCTACAAGACATGGGGAAGACAATGCGATGGAAATGAAGCACGGAGGCGTGGTGGTTAGCTTGGGCCACGGCGAGCTCAAAGTCCGTCGAGGGTCCATTCATGGCGGCGGTGATGGGAATGGCCAATAGGCCCTCACCTGGTCATGAACACGACTGCAATTGGGTCAAGGAAGTAGAGCGAAGCAAGGCGCATCAATGTGCGCGAGCAATTGCGCAATGGCTTGCCGATGGAGGAGCTACGCGGCGGCGAGCTCTCGGCGGCGATGATAGTGGCACAGCGCGCGGCTTTGAGTGGTGTGGACGGGGCAAGTGGACGCGGACGAAGGTAGTAGATGAGGCAGCAAGTGCGTGGCATCGTCGTGTCTACGATGGCCTGATGAGTGGGGGCAACGCCGGCATCCAACCTCACTTGGCGCGCTCGGCCTAACGATGGTCGGCCATGATGGCCTGAACTCGAAGGCCATCAGAGCCAGCATCAAGTGACTGACAACGTGTTTTCTTCCCTTCCAAACTCTAAATACATGGCGAGTTAGCACAATCCCCTTAAATCAAAGTTGTAGAGCTATGTTAGGGCTACAATTTTTCTTTAGAAAAGTATCTACTAATTCGCAAAGGTTTAAGAGTTACATCAACCCAAAGTAGGCCACATGAAACTGTAAACTCAGTTTTGACTTAGAAATTTTTCTAAGGTTGAAAAACAGCATTTCAATTATTTTTGTGATCCAGATTCAAGCATGTTAGGAGCTGAATTAGCATATGACCCAAAAATAAAAGTTGTTACACTACTTGAGTTCTACAACTTTGTTTTAGGGTGCACATCCATGCAAAGCTTCTAAAGTGATATTCAACTCCAGTCAAACATACATCATGAAAATGGTACTTTACACTATAGGTATGACTTAGAGACCAAACTAGTCTTAGTCATGAATACCAAAGTTGTTCCTAGTGACATTCTAAATATGTTTGAGGTACTCCTAAGGTTTCACAATCATTTCATACATTGATCACATGTAAATCCTAGGTCAAACTAAGCATGTCATCACTTAGGAGCTTAATTAGGTAAAGCGATCTATATGAACATTGTTCCATGAGGCATCCTAAGTGTAGCTAAGGTGTTTTTGTGACCAACATCAACCACTTGCACTCAATCACACATGATCATAAGCATACACATAGGGAAAACATAAAATAACAAGTCATGTTTCACATGTTTCAATTGCATGTTTCATATGTGAAAGCTCATATTGGAATGCTTGATGCTTATGCTCATGCAATGCAAGTGCAATTTTGCAAGCCTAATACCTAGGGTGTTACAGGTACTAATGGTGGTGGTGCATTAAGTTTTAATTCCTATTGAATTAAGTGGTTCTCATATACTCATAAAAGAATGAATGGTTAATTTATTAGCTTGAAGACTAATATGAAGCATTTAATATTCTTAGTTGCCATTTTTCTTGCAGCAATATGTGTCAATCTTGCATGGAATAAATAAGATTTATATGTTTTGCATATAAAGAATTGTCTATTTTTGTCTATCTAAATAAGTTTTGCAATGATTTATCCATAAAAAAGTCTTAATCAACCAAGAAGGTTATAGTTCTTTGTGCACTACTACCATGTAGGTAGAAGGGAAATTAAATTTCCTAGAAGCACATGAACAATTAGACTATACTAGCATATGAACTAATCTTAGAAGGATCCATTTAGCTAAGAAATAGTATAATCCATAAACTAAGTATTTAATACTTTAGCCCAGAAACTAGAAGTTCATGTCCTACCCTAAATCTATTGTTACACTGAATAGTATATTGGATATGTGAATTTCATGCCGGAACCATTGAATACTAGAAGTATGATTGAAATCTATGGAACATTTGAAAAGATTATTCACAGATGCATGAAGCTTATTACTACTTGAAGTAATTATGGCATGAAAAGGGAAGGAATTTTAGGTAAAGGCATAAGAAAATGTGGGTAATATATATTTAATAGGCATAGCCTTCCTAAATCTATCTTTAAGTGCATGTATCAGGACTTGAAGTTCTAGCTGTGTTTCTTCCAGCCGAGTTAACTTTCTCTACATTGCACTAATTGCAAGCAAGCTTGTGGCTTTGCATTTTGTTTTATCTATTACGTTGGATTGAATACCAACATTCCACATTACACATGAATGTGTATCACTATGTTGTGCTCTCGTCGAGCTGCAACTATCTCCACTCCTGCATGAATATTAGCATAGCAGCTATATTTGTAGCTAGTATCTACCTTGCACTTCCCTCATATTTAGATTGGCTAGCTAGTATACTATATCTATAGTTCCCATTGAACTAAGAAATACCTTGCTTTCAATGGATCGTATGTATAAGCAATATAAATTGTTCTAGGGCCAAGTAGCCTAAGATCAGGGGGAGTTGCTGAAAGGTCCTAATGGCTATAGGGGGTGAATAGCATATTAAAAAATTTCTACAACAACACTAAGACAAATGATTAGTCAATAAGATGGCGAAGCGAATTTTGCGCTAGCACTATACTTGGGGTTGCAAGTCACCTACCCAATTCTATTTTCTATGATCTCTAGTATATCACAACAAAGCTATGTCACTAATATACACCTAGGTGATCAACCTAGTGAGAGTAATACAATTAAATGATACACTATCTAGTTTTAACTACCACTAGCTCTATCCAAGTGAATGTATAATGAAATACAAGAGAGTGGTAGAGAGGTATACCTCCATGGCAAGTGACCAATGAGTGAGTACTAATAAATACCAAGGAGACAATCAAGACACAATGATTTTTTTCTCTAAGGTTCACTTGCTTGCTGGCAAGCTAGTCCCTGTTGTGGCGATTCACTCACTTAGAGGTTCATGCACTAATTGGCATCACATGCCAAACCCTCAATAGGGTGCCGCACAACCAACACAAGATGAGGATCACACAAGCCACGAGTAATCTACTAGAGTACCTTTTGGCTCTCCATCGAGGAAAAGTCAAGAACCCCTCACAATCACCACGATTGGAGCTAGAGAGAATCACCAACCTCCACTCGATGATCCTTGCTGCTCCAAGCCATCTAGGTGGCGGCAACCACCAAGAGTAACAAGCCAAACTCGTAGCGAAACACGAATATCAAGTGCCTCTAGATGCAAACACTGAAGCAATGCACTTGGATTCTCTCTCAATCTCATAAAGATGATGAATCAATGATGGAGATGAGTGGGAGGGCTTTGGCTAAGCTCACAAGGTTGCTAGGTCAATGCAAATGGCCAAGAGAGTGAGCTAGAGCTGACCAAATGCCTTATATAAGCGTCCCCTCGAAATAGAGCTGTTAGGCTCTTACTGCAGCCCAACTCGGGGCGACTGGACGCGCTAGTCAGATCAACCGGACGCACCAACCCCAGTGTCTGGTCACTGATCGTCGTCCACATGTCCCCCATGTTCAACGACATCTGCACGATCTCAACGGTCAAGTGACTTAGCGCAACCCCTAAGTCATGACCAGACGCACAAGCAAGCTGACCGGACGCACCACGCCCGCGTCTGGTCCTCATGCGCCTGCGCATCAGCACCCAGCGTCCGGACACACCGATGGAATGACCGGACACTCCAATAACGTGGAATTTGGTCACTTCCAGAGAGCATCCAGAGCCGCATTTTCTCGATCGGACGCGTCTGGTATACCTCGACTGGACCTAGCTCAGCGTCCGGTGCAATACCCTAGGTTACGCTGCCTCGGCTTCTTTTGACCGGACTCACCACTGTCGCGTCCGGTCACATTTTGACCTAGCGTCCAGTCACTTCAACAACAGAGCCCGAGCGCACCAACTTCATCTAAAATTGATCGGACGCTGCTCCCCCGAGTCCGGTCACTATGTGACCTATGTCCAGTCACTGTTTCACAGTGACAATCACCTCCTTTACTTCACTAACTTCTCCACCCTTGCTCAAATGTGCTAAACACCAAGTGTATCACCTTGTGCACGTGTGTTAGCATATTTTCACAAACATTTTCAAGGGTGTTGGCTCTCCACTAGATCCTAAATGCATATGCAATGAGTTAGAGCATCTAGTGGCACTTTGATAACCGCATTTCGATACGAGTTTCACCCCTCTTAATAGTACGGCTATCGACCCTAAATGTGATCACACTCACTAAGTGTCTCGATCACCAAAACGAAAAAGCTCCTATCAAGTTTCAACTTTGCCTTTAGCTTTTTGTTTTTCTCTTTCTTCTTCTCCAAGTCCAAGCATTTGATCATCACCATGGCATTACCATCATCATGATCTTCACCGTTGCTTCACCACTTGAAATAATGCTACCTATCTCATGATCACTTAGATGAACTAGGTTAGCACTTAGGGTTTCATCAATTCACCAAAACCAAACTAGAGCTTTCAATCTTCTCCTTTTTGGTAATTGATGACAACCCTTACACAAAGATATGAATTGAAATTTAATTGAATCCATGTTGCTTGCCTAAGCATATTTACCATGTGTAAAAGGATATGGACAAGTTTTATTAACCCCAAATGGTAGCAATTGCTCCGCCTACATATGTGCTAAGAGTTTGGATAGTAACTTGCACATATATTTAGATAGGAAATATAGGAGTCAATGTCTACCAAAATATGCTAAGGTATAAGAGATGGACCTTTGATACTTGTTTTTCATTTTATCATTCAAACCTATAACTAGCATACACCACACAAGCATGGATATTGAAATTTAAAACGTGTGCCATGCAAGCAAATATATGAAATGCACATTCAAATGCATCCACCAAGTTTATGAGCTTGCTCCCCCTACTTGTGTGCTCAAAATTTTAATTGATCTCTTTCTTTGTCATATCTCTCCCCTACTTGTGTGCTCAAAATTTTAATTGATCCCTTTTTTGTCATATCTCTCCCTCTATGTCAAATTCTCCCCCTACCATAGGCACCACGCTGTCGATGAGCACGTCGCCCACTGAGACCCTGTTTGTTTCGCTGAAATTTGGCTAATGTTGATACTTATGCTGATTTGTTGTGGGAGGAAAACATTGTTTCATCACTGAAAAGTACGGATGAAGTAGTGTTGAAGAACAGGACGTGAAAAAATAGTGCCGTTAAATCCTGGAATAAATCCAGGAAAATGCGAGCACCCGTATCAAATCAGGGACTTGAACCCGAGTGGACAGATTCCACCGGAAGAAACCAATATCTACACAAGTACAACATGGTTCAGAAAGTGCCAGAGATAATGGAACCACACCGGGTTTGATGTTGTTGCCACCACTGCGGACAGAGGAGTTTGGTGTTGTTGCCGTGGCCCTAGCGCTTTTTGTTACCACAGTTCGAGAGCTCAAACCATTAATAAGATTGCATAAAGACATCAACATAAATAACCATGTTCCAACAAGATCCATTTCTAATCATGTGAGGGTCGCTCATAACCATAAGCACGGCTGTTATAACAGTTTGATCAAACTCTGCAGAGCTGTACAACTTTACCTAAAATCATGATTCCCTTTTGTCCAGGGTAGCTAACCTCTTGACCCACTACAAGACTTTTCACAGTTTCTACTAGTAGCAACAACCCGCTAGGTTTAGATCTAGGGCTCTAGGTGCATGGCTAGCCATCCCCGTAAGTAGCCAAGTAATAGACCCGAAGCCTCCCAAGCGAGAGACCCGAACTACCATACTTAATAACCTAGACCCCCTCCCCTTTTTTGCGCCTACCTACCCGGTAAGCTATCACACTACTAGCAGAAGGTATGCTACTATGCCAAGCCAGAGCAATATAGCTTGGTGTTGCACGGTAAATCCTGGTGATGGCGGGGAAACAAGCTGCTATGACCCACCTCCGCGTCAGCAAAGACAAATTTGGTTTTTAGTTTAATTTAGTGGGACAAAACAAAAGAATAGGTATTGCGAGTTCATACTTCCATAATTCTTATATTTGCATAAAAATTATGTTAATTACATCTTCACTGAGAACACTCATGTTTAAGAGTTCCAACATAGAAACATGAAAATAAAGATTACATTATAAGGCTGGCTATTACAAACTACAAAAGAAAACAAAAAGTATTACTCGTGGATTGATGCATATGTATGTTTTGTACTTGGCAATGGTCATTTTTTTAATGAATAGTGCATCGTATTATGTATGCACGTGGTTTATCGTCAAGACTAAATTTGATAGTCTTATTAGATCATGATTTGACATACATATAATGATATAAATGCACTTGACATATGGTGCAATATTTTTTATGGCAAAAATAAGATGATTATCTTGTCAAGACTCGGGAATATATGTGGCTACGCCAAACCTAGGTGTGGCGCATGGTGTTGATTTGTTCTATCAAAATTAGCGTACATGCTCATGACTTATTTTTTGTGGCCAGAGATTAACATGTACGATGATGTCTGATTTGATTTAATGACTTATTAGCTAAACATGCCCTTTTATGGGTGCAGTATAGCTAAGGTGCAATATTTTATTTACCCATGACATGATGCATGGCATTTTGAGTTATAACTGACATGCATATCCAAATTGGAATTTAGGATGAACGTTGACTAGGCTTGTTTGATTTAGCTAAGTCAGGTTGATTAGCATAGGCCGTCATGGCTTGAGATTTAGCATGAATAAACTAATTTTGTTTAGTTTATTATATATATGGTTTAGCAAGACATGGGTTTGGATGAACAACACCTAATAAACGCATAAAGGGAACGTTATTTTATTTATTAACATTGGCTAGGACAGCAACCATCGGAGTGACCATTTGATTTTGTTTTATCTCTGCACAATTTATTAGATATGAATGCACCGTATGCCTTGATTTTGACGCAACACTAAATTGTCACTTTTTTGGTTATCTTGTATACGTGGTTTGATCATGCTGCCTCTCGTGCAAGACGGAGCAGGTAGGCTAGTTTGCATTTCTGCGACTGCGAGAGGGATGTTAAAGGCACTCCCAATCCCAATGATAGAAATCATCATAGTTTACATAGCTTTAAGACTCAATTACTAGAAACTATCCTTCTCAATGCAAGTTTGTACAAGTAGTTTTCATAGAAAAAGAAATTTAATGAACACTTGTATGCAACACAAACAAACAAGGATCAGCTGTGCCAAACATTATGTAGCCTTTCTTGATTTACAAGTAGAGGAACTTCAACAATAAAATCATGTAACTCCTGTTTCACTTTGATTGATGAAGACGTCTAGCTAGCAATATTTGCGGCCAAGTGCAGTAACTAAAGTCTTCAAATAAAAAAATATTTTCCCACGAATATTTGCGGCCATGGGCTGCTCGGTCTCGGTCTGTTCACGGGTCAGTTCATGGGCTGCGATGGGAAGGAGCCCTCGGGCGCACAGGATCTGGAGGATTCGGGTAGAAACCACGTTCACGCTCCCAACGCCATCACCGGTGATTTCTTCCGTCTCGGTAGAATCGTAGACGTCGTTTCTACGTAAGAAACGGTTTCTTCAAATTTCCCTCTCTTTCTTCAATAAATAACATACCACATCAGCAAATTACTGAGCTGTCAATGCAATTAATATTTATAAAAACTATCATAGTTTCTGCATCGGGAGTGCCCTGAGGGTAGTCCCAATGAAAAAAACTGATGCGGTTTTCATAGCATAAGAAATCATCTATAGAAACTACCTTCCACAGTGGAGGTGTCTTTGTGTAATAATTATTTTCTCTTTCTCTCTCCGAACTCTATCTTCTTCCTCCAATGGGAGTGTGCCACGAACCCCCTGAAAACTGGTGGTTTCTCCCCAATGGTGATTTCATGGTTTCTTGGTGCATTTGGTCAAGAGAAGACCTGATTTCTTCATGAGGGCAGTCCCAATGGTGTATTGATGATGGTTTCTATCCTCATTAAATGATTTGCCACGTAGGTAAAACGCTGACATGGCAATGTAATTAATGAAGAAAGAGAGCAAAAATCATAGAAATGGTTTCCTCATGAAGAAATCAGGTCTACTCTTGACCCAATGCACCAAGAAACCATGAAATCGTCATTGGGGAGAAACCACCAATTTCTAGGGAGCTCGTGTCGCACTCTCATTGGAGAAAGAAGATGGAGTTGGGAGAGAGAAAGAGAAAATAATTATTACTCATAAAAACCATGGGTTGAAAAGCAGTACTTTTTTGATGTGGTATCCTATGTTATAGAAACTACTAGTTTCTTTCATTGGGACTGCCCTGAGGAAACTATTTCTAGGATTTTTGCTCTCTTTCTTCATTAATTATGTTGTCATGTCAGCATTTTATCTACGTGGCAAGTCATTTAATGAGAATAGAAACCATCATCAATACACCATTGGGACCTAACTAGCCAAACTTTATAACCTGCACATACACCTAGACACAGGACATGATATGCAAAGCTTTCTTTCGATTGGCTATGCATGGTAGCGGTGATCTTGGCAGGGGTGTGCATGCTTTTTCGTGGGCGCCATTTAATTAAGTGCAAGATTGATTGGGCCTACTAGTCTATCCTCTGGCACTAGCGGGCAGTGACGAACTAACAAGCTTTTTCCTTTTTATATGCAGGCAGCTAGCATGAAACTTCCTTATTTGTTTTGTTGACTTGAACCCATGTGCGCGGAGTGCAGCGAGGAGTATCTTCTGGTATGTCGTTGGACTTAGCTGTGTTCTTGAGAACAATGCTCTTCCCTGGACGGTTTGTATGACAAATCCGACATGGTGCCTTAAAACATCTCATGGCAACATGCTCGAGGGAGCGAAGCTACACATGAGGCCTTGATGGCTTGATCATGGAGGTGACGATGGACTTAGCTCTTGTTCTTAAGAACAAAACTCTTCGCTAGTCAGCTCGTATGACAAATCCAACATGGGGCCAGACATCTCATGGCAACTTTCTCAAGAGAGTGAAGCTACGCATGAGGCCTTTATCACGGAGCCGGCGGTGGATGACTTGTTGATAGGAGCCGAAGAGCAGTAGGTTGGAAAAGCGGCAAAGGTTTGGGCAAGGCGATCCAGGGCGCCACCCTTTATTTTGCAGAACTGCAAATTCATTATTTGCATGTTTGACTATTTTGAGAAAACACATCATCTTTCCCTAGAGGAAATGCAGGTTCGGGACAGCTATCGCTTGCGCCTGGCCGAAGTGATTAAGGTACGTGCTGCTTATTGGAAGCAGCGTAGCAAGCAGAGGGCAATCAAGGAGGGAGATGCAAACACTACGTATCACCATGCTCAGGCAACTTAGCGGCTAAGGAGGAACAATATCTGGCATGTTGAAGTTGATGGTGTGCTGGTGGCAAACCATGAAGCAAAAACCAACGCATTGACTCTATTTCTCCTCAATATTAGGAACTGCCGGACAGAACTCATGGGGCTTTTGACATCTATCAACTGCTCCAGGAAGCTCAGCGTCCGACTAAACTCCTGACCGCACCATTCTTTGAAGATGAAGCAAAGTATGCAGTGTTAAGCATGAACCAGAGTAGTGCCCCTGGACCGGATGGGTTCGGACCTAGTTTTTACAGAGCTGCTTGGGGAACCATCAAACCTCAGATCATGGACCTGCTTCACAACTTCTACCAAGGCAATGTTGAACTCAAACACATAAATCGTTCATACAAGGTGTTGCTCCCCAAGAAACAAGGCGTTGTTGCTGTGGATGCTTTCCGGCCAATTTGTCTGCAAAATTGCAGTGTTAAGATCATTGCAAAGATACTGACTCAGAGGCTCCAGAGAGAAATATCAGCAATGATTGATACTAATCAAACTGGATTCCTGAAAGGAAGGTCAATCTCAGAATCATTCATCTTCGCGGCTGAGCTAGTGCAATGCAGACACAAAAGAAGGTTCTTGCACTTGCTGTTAAACTAGACTTCGCTAAAGCTTTTGATAGAGTACACTGGGAAGGGTTGTAAACAATCCTTGAAGCTCGCGGATTCAATAATCTTTGGCGTGGTTGGATCAGAGACATCCTACAGTCGTCCAAATCCGCAGTTCTTGTCAACGGATGCCCTAGACCATGGATCACATGTAGAAGAGGCCTCAGGCAGGGTGACCAACTGTCACCCTACCTCTTCCTGTTGTTCGCTGAAACCCTTTAGCAGCTGATCAAGAGTCACCAGGAGACAATTCGCAATCCACTCAATGACAAACTACCTTGCCTGGTACTCCAGTACGCGGATGACACTCTCGTCGTTGTCCGTGGCGAGACAGACGCTGTCACTAACCTTAGGCAGCTATTGGATATGTTTGTTGACGCCACTGGTCTAAAGATAAACTACAATAAGAGCATGGCGGTCCCAATTCATATGACTGAAGATTAGATACAACAATGCATCTCAGCGTTGGGCTGCAAAAGGGATAGTTTCCCATAGGTTTACCTTGGATTGCCACTATCAATACACAAACTACTAGCATCATCTTAACACTTTCATTCACAAAACTGACAGTGCCTCGTAGGTTGGCAGGCTTCTTTGCTAAACTTGATGGGATGAAAGGTTCTTGTTAACTCTGTCTTGACTCCCAACTTGTGTATGCCATGAGCGCCCTCTCCATTCCGGTGACTGTTTTACAAAGCATGGACAAACGGCGTTGAGGTTTCCTTTGGAATGGTGATAATACATCGACGGCTACCAAAAGTTGGGTAGCTTGGGAGCGTTGCTTATCCAAGGATTAGGGTGGGATAAACGTCAGAAATCTTGGACTACACTACGTCCTACATCGCCTTTTCTGTTCTCGAGAATCTGCATGGGCATGTTGGGTTAGGCGACGTGCATCTCTGGCTTCACTAGAGGGTCATCTATCTGGAGATCATGGAATGTGCTGTGGTCGCTGCTACTCTTTATCAAGCAATAACAGTGGTGGATTTGAGGAATGGGATGGACACTTCTTTCTGGTATGATGCCTGGTTCAATGAAGATGCTATGGGTGACAGATTTCCGGCAATACACAGTCATTGCAAGAAAAAACAGCTTTTCAGTTGCCGAAGTGCTTGCCTCCAGCGTCACTGATTCCTCTTTTTGTGCCAAGACTCTCGCAGAAGGCAAGTGCAGAACTCCATCAACTGCAGAAAAATGGTTTGTCAGGTGGTGCTCAATGATGCAAGGGATGCACGTCACGGCCCGTTCTGCCTTGCCCAGAGAAAATTGGATTTAGGCAGTCTGTAATGCCTGCTTCAGTCCAAGGCTACAGCGGCCATCATCCAGCTGTAGGCACGCGCCGAGGCGGAGGCGGGGCGAAAGATGGGCATGCTCCGCACTGACCGCGGAGGTGAGTTCACGGTGCGCACGTTCGGCAACTACTGCACCGAGCATGGCATCCAGCGTCATCTCACTACGCCGTACACAACCCAGCAAAACGGCATGGTGGAGAGGCGCAACCAGACGGTGCTGGGGATGGCCACGATCATGCTAAAGGCGAAGGGGATGTCAGGCTGGTTGTAGGGGGAGGCGGTCTTGACCGCTATGTTCATCCTCAACCGGTCACCAACGCGGAGTGTTGAAGGCAAAACTCCGTTTGAAGCATGGTATGGGACTAAGCCTCCAGTTCATTTTCTTCGCACGTTTGGATGTGTGGTGCATGTCAAGGTGGTCGGGAGGCACCAGAAGAAGCTGGGTGACCGGAGTACGCCGATGGTGTTCAGCGGGTACGAGCCGGGGTCCAAGGCGTACAGGTTCTACAGCTCGAACACTGGCCACGTGATCATCTCGCATGACACGGTGTTCGAAGAAGCAAAAGCATGGGACTGGAGCAGCGTCGGCAGGTCCAGCGCAACGGGAGTGGCACCGTTCCACGTTGAGTTCTCGACGGTGATGCTCCGTGGCGCAAACCCCGCCGGACCAGAGTAGGAAGGCGCGGCGGACACGGCACCTGCGTCGAGCGCGAGCGACGCGGTGTCCGCGCCGGGCTCGCCACTGGGCGTGAGCGGCGTGGCGCCTGTGCCAGGCTCACCGGTGGGAGGGACTTCACCAACACCAAGTACACCTCCACCAGCAGACGACACACCACCTTCATCGCCGACACAAGTGGAGTTCGTGTTGCCACCCGACGGCACTCCAGACCTCGACGCTGACCCCGACGATGGAGCGCCTCTCCGGTTCAGGACGCTGGAGAACGTGCTCGGGCCAGTGGAGATTACCGACTTGGCAGAGCGGGAGTTTGTGGTCGATGAGGACTTGCTCCTCGCCACCGGTGATGATGAACCTGCCACATTCGAGGAGGCCCGTGGTGATGTCCGCTGGCGTAAGGCGATGATGGAGGAGATGGCTTCCATTGAGGAGAACAAGACATGGGCGCCTGTCGACCTCCCTCTAGGCCATCGTACGATCGGCCTGAAGTGGGTCTACAAGCTAAAGCATGACGAGTAGGCCGTCGTCGTCAAGCATAAGGCCCGCATCATCGCCAAGGGGTACATCCAGCAGTCGGGGACTACGACGAGGCGTTTGCTCCGGTCACACGGATGTAGTCTGTGCGGATGCTGCTCGCCGTCGCAGCTCAGAGGGGCTGGCTTGTGCATCAAAAGGATGTCAAGTCAGCATTTCTGAACGGCGAGCTCAAGGAGGTGTACATCCGACAGCCGCCGGGCTTTGTCGCTGCTGGGCACGAAGGAAAGGTGTTGCAGCTGAAGAAGGCGTTGTACAGGCTTCGCCAAGCCCCCTAGGCGTGGAACGCAAAGCTGGACAGCAGCCTGCGTGAACGCCAGCGAGCATGGGATGTACACCAAGGACGCTTCTGCGTCGCGTGTGGTGGTCGGGGTCTATGTCGATGATCTGATCATCACTAGAGCGAGGGCAGCAGACGTCGAGGTGTTTAAGGAGCAGATGCGTCGTCGATCTGATCATCACTGGAGCGAGGGCAGCAGACATCAAGGCATTCAAAGAGCAGATGCGTCGTCTATTTAAGATGAGTGTCCTCGGGCTCCTGTCCTTCTACCTCGGGCTGGAGGTCAAGCAAGGTCGAGACACCATCACATTGGGGCAAGCAGTATATCCACGCAAGCTGCTGGAGAAGGCTGGCATGGGGATGTGTAACTGTTGATGGTTCTTAACTCATATTTTACACCGCCAATATTTGTATAAAATTCATCAAAAGCAATCACAAAACTAGAAATAGGGCCTTCAACTAATCATTTCTACAAGTTTTGGTGAAATATTTGTTTGAAGGTGACCAACATAGAAATACATCAAAGTTGACCCAAATTGCAACAGTCACATGATTTAGCCCAAGCAAAAGAGGGAGCAAAGAACATATACCTGACACGATTGAACCGAAGGCCCCATGGGAACACGCTCCAAGTCCTACCAGGAGCACACCATGCGAAGGCGGTGGCAACCGGAGGCAGTCAAGGGCGGGGCCGACCCCTGGGGGCGCCCAATCCCCACCCGGCATCGCTCGTCCCCTCCTTCGTCTGGTGGTGGCATGGGAGCATGCAGAGGCAGTGGAAACCGGGATTTCGCGCCAAAGATAGCTGCAGCACCGCCTTACCCCCTGTATAATTAGAGGGGTAGAACTCCCTTCTAACACACACAAGAGGAGAGCAAGAAAAGAAGCTTCATTACTACTTTAGCTTAGCTAGAATAATAGATGGAGTGAGAGAGGGAAGAGTCGGAGAAGTGCCGGGGTTGTCAGCAAATTCCCTTAGTGTACTCGCTACACTTAGCGGAAGGAGTGTCGGAGCTAGATACTCCTCCAATTGTATCTCTTGTTTTTGTTAGGTGAACTAGTTAAGAGACTTACACAACCGTTCCTTTGAGAAAATGCGATACCCTGAATACTTCTAGGGAAGTGCTACAATGGTGTATCCGTGCGCTTGCGGATTCCTCTGCTTATGCTAAGAAACACCAACAAGCATTTCTGGCGCCGTTGCCGGGGAACGGTTGTCGTAATTATCTTTGAACCTAGTTCGCCTGTATATCCTTTTATTTTATCTTTCTTTTTATTCTTTTACCAATGGAGCACAAAACCATCCATAATTTTTCTACTCCTAAGGGCGAGTTCGTAGAACCACCACAATCTTTGAAGCCAATCACAGCTTCTAGTTACGAACTCTGTCCTGGCTTTATAGCCATGGTTCAGGACCAAGCCTTCTCGGGATTAGACTATGAAAACCCATATACACATCTATGGGAGTTTGACCAGCTTTGTGCTTGCCTGACCATTTCAGGCATGTCACAAGAAACACTTAGGTGGAAATTGTTTCCTTTCTCATTAAATGAGAGGGCAAAACAATGGTACGCCCACAATGTAGGGAAAGTAAATGGTGATTGGGAAGAATTGAGAAACAAATTTTGTCTCGCATTCTTCCCCATATCCCGAATCGCTGCCCTACGACAAGAGATACTTAACTTCCAGCAATATGAGAAGGAAACCATAGGTGCAGCCTGGGACAGATTTTCAATCCTAACGCATTCTGGCCCCGACTTGTCTATACCAAACCACGTGTTGTTACAACACTTCTGGTTAGGTCTTAGCAAGGGGTCTACCCTAAAACTTGACATAACTGCCGGAGGATCATTCACGCACAAAACCATAGAGGAAGGTGTAAGGAAAATAGACCCTAGACCCATTTACTTTGGATTTTGGTGTTTGATGACCAACACAACCAAATTGGACTAATGAATTTGAAAGTAATTGTTTTGTAGTTCAATAGGATGCAAGATGTGACTTGGATGAAGGCGACATGATGATCCCCCAACAGCATAAGCAAGAACCCTGGAAGCGTAAGAGAAGACCCAAGATATCAAGTAAAGTCCAAGCACGAAGATGAAAACAAAGCCAAACGTAAGATCATGAAGAAAAGAGCTCGGCAGAGGTGACCGGACGTGGCCCTATGAGGACTAGACACGTCCGATCAGTTGCGTGGCAACAACAGACGTTAGCAGCTGCAACCGGACGCTAAGCGAGGCAGTGACCAGATGCACAGACTCCACTGTTCATCATCACGGCAACAACTCAGTGAGGACCGGACATAGCGGCACTAGATGACCGAACGCACAAAGTGCACAAAGTTGCTAAAAAGAAAAGTTATATCTTTGACATGCCTAAAAATGATGCTTCTACTTCTTGTAATGATTTATGTTTAGACTTACCCTTGTGCAACCAAGTTGTGTTGGGAAAGTTGTTGTAGATACATGCACACAAGAGGTTACAATGAAGAATGAGCAACTCAAGCAAGAAGTGGCTCGCCTTACCAAGGACTTGACTTAAGTAAAAGGCAAAACGGAGCAAGTCCAACTTCATCAAGATAATACCGTCAAGGGAGTGAAGAAGCTTGATGAAGGACAAACCGTGGTTTGCTACATGTGCCACAAGGAAGGTCACGAGTCCTATCAGTGCAAGGTGAAGAATGGGGGAGGAGCTAAGAAGAAAGACAAAAATAAAAAGGAAACAAGCAAGCTCTCCAACACCTACACCAATGAGGTGGACAAAAAGGCCTCCACACCTTATCTCTTGAAGAAGAAAAATGACAAGATGGTGGCCATCAAGGTGAACAAGCAAGCCAACAATGGGGCCAAACGCATTTGGGTGACAAAGGAGATCATTTCCAGCATGAAGAGCACCAAGAAGGTTTGGATCCTGAAAGGAAAGTGAGAAGTCCGATGGACTTTGGGGAATTTGAAGACTTGGCAAAGTATGGGTGCATTTCATGGGGTGCATCATTATGGACAAGGTAATTGCCAAGTGGGTTAGTGAATACTATGGTCCCAAATTCTCCTTCCCATGTTATGTAACTAGATTTAATTTCTTGCAATTTCAATTAGCATCTAGTTTCTTTTCATGCCTAAGTTTGCATTTGCATGTTTAATCTTTTGTCTTGCATACACTAGGTATATCTTATGGTAGGCTTACTCAGCTTCACTCTTAACCCTTAGAGCAAACCTACATGGTTTAAATTGTTTGGGAGCACGGCACATAGCTTATTTTACAATTATTCATCTAATATGTGCCAAAGTCCAAATTGTAGATAATTTCTCCCAAATATCACTTTCGAAAATGATTCTCACATTCATGTGATGTCATCTTTCAAGTGGTATTTTTTTATTCTAAAATCAATGTGCATGTCTCCTACAAGTATTCCATACTTGTGTGCACAAATTTAGGGGGAGGTTACTCTACAAGTTGGATGCTTTGAGACTAACACCTTTTCAAGCTTATCATGTGTGTAGTAGTCTCATTGCAAGGAAAATGGAGTCCCTGGAGTTAAGCATCATACTTCAAATATCCACCACCTATTGCAAGTGGTATAAATCAAATTGGTTTCCACATGTGGTATTTCTAAACTGATATCATCATGTTGATTTCACTTTGGTATTTATATGCTTTCTCCATGTATTATATAGATTAAACTCCCTTGAGCATTAATTTGTCAATTATGCATAAACTACATTCTCCATCATATGTATGCATATATTTAGGGAGAGCTTAGTCTATGTAATGTGAGAGTCAAATTTTGTGACATATTCCACTCCACATACAAAGGATCACAAAGTTTGACCCTCCCTTGTGCTACTAATGTCTTCCTTTTTGGTGTTTGATTCCAAAGAGGGAAAATTTGTAGGACCAAAAGTAAGCCCGATCATAATAATTTACAAGTAGTAATGGTCTGAGAATGGGAGGATAGTAGATTATGGAGTTAGGGGGAGGCTTAAATCCATAATGTCACATGGGGACATTTGCAAGGGCAAGATAAGTTTCCAAAGATGTTTCCAAGTGGTATCTTTTAGCATCATATAACATTGCCCTTTGCATTGCATCCTAGCAAGTAAATAGTTTTTAAACAACAAAATTTTTATTATTTGCTTGTTTTGGTCGTGTTGTCATCAATCATAAAAAGGGGGAGATTGTAAGGAAAATGGACCCTAGACCCATTTACTTTGGATTTTGGTGTTTGATGACCAACACAACCAAATTGGACTAATGAATTTGAAAGTAATTGTTTTGTAGTTCAATAGGATGCAAGATGTGACTTGGATGAAGGCGACATGATGATCCCCCAACAGCATAAGCAAGAACCCTGGAAGCGTAAGAGAAGACCCAAGATATCAAGTAAAGTCCAAGCACGAAGATGAAAACAAAGCCAAACGTAAGATCGTGAAGAAAAGAGCTCGGCAGAGGTGACCGGACGTGGCCCTATGAGGACTGGACACGTCCGATCAGTTGCGTGGCAACAACAGACGTTAGCAGCTGCAACCGGACGCTAAGCGAGGCAGTGACCAGATGCACAGACTCCACTGTTCATCATCACGGCAACAACTCAGTGAGGACCGGACATAGCGGCACTAGATGACCGAACGCACAAAGTGCACAAAGTTGCTAAAAAGAAAAGTTATATCTTTGACATGCCTAAAAATGATGCTTCTACTTCTTGTAATGATTTATGTTTAGACTTACCCTTGTGCAACCAAGTTGTGTTGGGAAAGTTGTTGTAGATACATGCACACAAGAGGTTACAATGAAGAATGAGCAACTCAAGCAAGAAGTGGCTCGCCTTACCAAGGACTTGACTTAAGTAAAAGGCAAAACGGAGCAAGTCCAACTTCATCAAGATAATACCGTCAAGGGAGTGAAGAAGCTTGATGAAGGACAAACCGTGGTTTGCTACATGTGCCACAAGGAAGGTCACGAGTCCTATGAGTGCAAGGTGAAGAATGGGGGAGGAGCTAAGAAGAAAGACAAAAATAAAAAGGAAACAAGCAAGCTCTCCAACACCTACACCAATGAGGTGGACAAAAAGGCCTCCACACCTTATCTCTTGAAGAAGAAAAATGACAAGATGGTGGCCATCAAGGTGAACAAGCAAGCCAACAATGGGGCCAAACGCATTTGGGTGACAAAGGAGATCATTTCCAGCATGAAGAGCACCAAGAAGGTTTGGATCCTGAAAGGAAAGTGAGAAGTCCGATGGACTTTGGGGAATTTGAAGACTTGGCAAAGTATGGGTGCATTTCATGGGGTGCATCATTATGGACAAGGTAATTGCCAAGTGGGTTAGTGAATACTATGGTCCCAAATTCTCCTTCCCATGTTATGTAACTAGATTTAATTTCTTGCAATTTCAATTAGCATCTAGTTTCTTTTCATGCCTAAGTTTGCATTTGCATGTTTAATCTTTTGCCTTGCATACACTAGGTATATCTTATGGTAGGCTTACTTAGCTTCACTCTTAACCCTTAGAGCAAACCTACATGGTTTAAATTGTTTGGGAGCACGGCACATAGCTTATTTTACAATTATTCATCTAATATGTGCCAAAGTCCAAATTGTAGATAATTTCTCCCAAATATCACTTTCGAAAATGATTCTCACATTCATGTGATGTCATCTTTCAAGTGGTATTTTTTTATTCTAAAATCAATGTGCATGTCTCCTACAAGTATTCCATACTTGTGTGCACAAATTTAGGGGGAGGTTACTCTACAAGTTGGATGCTTTGAGACTAACACCTTTTCAAGCTTATCATGTGTGTAGTAGTCTCATTGCAAGGAAAATGGAGTCCCTGGAGTTAAGCATCATACTTCAAATATCCACCACCTATTGCAAGTGGTATAAATCAAATTAGTTTCCACATGTGGTATTTCTAAACTGATATCATCATGTTGATTTCACTTTGGTATTTATATGCTTTCTCCATGTATTATATAGATTAAACTCCCTTGAGCATTAATTTGTCAATTATGCATAAACTACATTCTCCATCATATGTATGCATATATTTAGGGAGAGCTTAGTCTATGTAATGTGAGAGTCAAATTTTGTGACATATTCCACTCCACATACAAAGGATCACAAAGTTTGACCCTCCCTTGTGCTACTAATGTCTTCCTTTTTGGTGTTTGATTCCAAAGAGGGAAAATTTGTAGGACCAAAAGTAAGCCCGATCATAATAATTTACAAGTAGTAATGGTCTGAGAATGGGAGGATAGTAGATTATGGAGTTAGGGGGAGGCTTAAATCCATAATGTCACATGGGGACATTTGCAAGGGCAAGATAAGTTTCCAAAGATGTTTCCAAGTGGTATCTTTTAGCATCATATAACATTGCCCTTTGCATTGCATCCTAGCAAGTAAATAGTTTTTAAACAACAAAATTTTTATTATTTGCTTGTTTTGGTCGTGTTGTCATCAATCATAAAAAGGGGGAGATTGTAAGGAAAATGGACCCTAGACCCATTTACTTTGGATTTTGGTGTTTGATGACCAACACAACCAAATTGGACTAATGAATTTGTAAGTAATTGTTTTGTAGTTCAATAGGGTGCAAGACATGACTTGGACGAAGGCGACATGATGATCCCATGATCAACACCATAAGCAAGACCTTAGAAGCACAAGAGAAGACCCAAGATATCAATCAAAATACAAGCACGAAGATGGGAATCAAGCCGGACGCAAGATCGTGAAGAAAAGAGCTCGGCAGAGGTGACCGAATGTGGCCCTATGAGGACCGGACGCGGCCGATCAGTTGCGCGGCAACAGCAGGCATCAGCAACAGCAACTGGACGCTGAGCGAGGCAGTGACTAGACGCATGGACTTCACTGTTCATCGTCATGGCAACAACTCAGCGAGGACCGGGCACAGCAGCACTGGATGACCGGACGCACAAAGTGCATCGTCCGATCGAGTCTAGTGAGGTTCTAGAGCGGCGCAAATGTGACCGGATGTGTCCGGTCGATGATAACCGGACTCGACAGTGCGTCCGATCTTTACGCGCATGCTCAACGGTCGGGACGACCGGACGCGTCCGATCAGTAGCAGAAAGCTGCGTTTCGCCCCCAACGGCTACTTTCTCTATGTGGCTTATAAATAGACCCCCAACTGGCCATTTGATATGTGGAGAGTTGAGAAAACATACCAAGGGTGTTGATACACCATTTTAGTGATCTCCACTTGTATAGTTCTTAGTGATTCATTAGGTGATTAGCATAAGTGCTTTGCGAAGTGCTTAGGTTGATTAGACCACCGCTTATGCGTTTGCTCTAGGTTTAGGCCTAGTGTTTAGTGAGTTTTGCATACGTCTTACCACTCGGTGCTTGTGCGCACCATTGTTGTATATCGGAGGGGCTTGTAGTCTTGTGAGATCACACCAACCGCGTTTGTGGTGTGGCCACCACCGTGTACCAGAGGGAATAAGGCCCGCGACGTTTCGGCCGGAAGCTTGATAGTGAAGACGGCGGGGAGCATCCAGGAGAGGCTTGCCGAAAGGCACGTCGGAGACCCACTTGCGCATGGGGAAGGCCCGAGGCTATCCACGGAGTTATCCAACCAGGAGCTTGGCCCTTGCGAGGGATTCCTTGCGAGGGGCTTCAATGAGGACCAAAGTTTTAAATCTCCGGCTATAGCTGCCGCTATAGCCGGAGATCACCGTTGTACAAGGTTGCCGCTAGGATAGTTGACTTTTAGAGCTAAAGAATGAGAGGCGCTAATAGCCGGATATAGCCCGCAAAATCCGCTAAATAAGGTATGATTTAGCGCCGCTAACATCGTCGCACCTCACTGTTCTCTGCCTGTCATATGTCAAAGCAAAACCAGGAGCTAGCGGGGACCTTCCCGCTGTTCGCCGTGGCTGCTGGAACTCCATCCCCAGGGTGACAGGGCCGCACCAGGTGCGGAGCTGTAGCAACAACCACTCTGCTTGATGTTGGCTTCGAGGCACGCTGAAGCACCAGCAAAGCAGCCTGATACTAGCAGTCTAGCACCCTGCCTCTAAGTCGAGGCCACGCATCCACCGGCCGCCACCCTGCCTCCACTCGTATGGACTCCATCCTGGCAAGAAATTGATCACCAAGATGCACTGCTGTGGGACGGGACCAAGAAATGGCATCCGACGGTGCGTTCAATTTGGAGAAGTTGGGGGAGGGCAGAGGTCTCCGGAAGCTGGGAACTGGTGGCCTGATGCCTGGATGGGAATGAGCAGCCATGGGTTGCGAGCAGCTGACCGGATAAAGATTGACTTGTTTCACGGGACGGGATAAGGTAGTATTTTTTATATGAAATACAATTGCGAAAATGAAAAAAAGGAAAGCTGGGCACCGCCGTAGCGGCGATATAGCGGGCGATTAGCGGCTATAGCTGTTTGGTAACGGTGCCGCTAAACCCTTTAGCCGGCGATTTAAAACATTGATGAGGACTAGGGGGAAGCTTGCGCGCTTCTCGATACCTCGGTAAAAATACCAGAGTCGTCGATGGGAGTTTGCATATCTCTACCTTACTCTTTAGCTTCCGCATTTACATTGCA
This sequence comes from Miscanthus lutarioriparius, assembly GCA_904845875.1. Classification (NCBI taxonomy): domain Eukaryota; kingdom Viridiplantae; phylum Streptophyta; class Magnoliopsida; order Poales; family Poaceae; genus Miscanthus; species Miscanthus lutarioriparius. Next base: position 86,876,311 of record CAJGYO010000002.1, on the reverse strand, counting down.
ATCTTGGTGTGTGCTTTACTTTCCAAGCTTAGTGATAGGCTAGTTGATAGGATTGGAACCTAGGTTGCATAACTCCTTTTGCGGTAGAGATAGCAACACACCTAACAAAACCGTAGTTGCACATTTAGATAGATTGCTTTACTATATAGGTTTTGACTAGGTGAAATTAGAGGCCTTAGTTAGAAGTAGAACTTTAAGTTGCCTAATTCACCCCCCCCCCTCTTAGGCATCACGGTCCCTTTCAGAAGGAGAAGCCCTTCTAGACCGCATTCTAGAAAATACTCCTTTAGAACCCCTCTATGTAGAACCTGTGTTTAGACATGAGGAAGCCTCTTCGGCCGAGGCCGAACCTACAACCTACATCCAGAAATCCTCACATGAACTAGAAGATCCGGAGGAAGGTTTCCAACCTTTGAACCTTCCACATTTCGAGGATGACATTTTCAAAGACTTTGAAAATACCTCAAAATACTCATGTCAAAAGAAATCACCAGTTCCTATCACTCCTCTGGACCCACTAGATGAAGGTTTCCTTAGAGAAAATGTAAAGGAGTTCATTGCAATCTTTAGCAGCGAATGGGTAGAGGAAATGGAGCATTCTTCTAAAGAAATTCAGATTTGCACTCCCTCTTCCTCCATCCAATGCCAAATATGCAGAACTACGGTGGAGGTGCTATATAACCCCTTGGTCGGAGCAAATCTCATGTCTGCATCTTTTGCACGGAATTTCTTTGGTGAGAACACCCTTGCTCCGACAAAGCCCATTAGAGTTGCACCACGGTCAAAACTAAAAGCACTAGGAATTCTTCATAACATCTTGCTAAATCATAATAAAATTGAAATTCCCTTAGACTACCATGTCTTTGACACTTAGGACTTTGACATCATGATAGGGCATCCCCTAGAAAAACTCTTCATAGAACCACCTTCATCTGGTGATCTAGACGTAAAATTAGGAAGAGACATATTTTCAATTCCTATCACTCGATCTAACAACTCTGTGGCAGAAACTCTTCCCTACCTTGACCTACCCAACGAAGTCATGTCAGTTTTGCCCTTTGAATCCCCTGAGTTGTCTTTAGAAAAAATGTCAAACTCTTTGAAGAAGAGGAAGACGACTTAGGCGAAACCATTGACCTTCCTCAACAGGAAGCACCGACACGACCTCCCGTTGAACTTAAACCCCTACCCACTGGCTTGTGTTACGCTTTCTTGAATGGTGACAAAGAATCTCATGTAATCATAAGCGACAAGCTTACTGATGAGGAGACATCCAAACTCATCGCTATCTTAGAAAAACATAAGTCAGTTTTTGGGTATTCACTTCAAGACCTTAAGGGGATAAGTCCAACGCTTTGCACCCATCGTATTCCAATTGACCCTACAAGCACACCATCACATGAACCCTAATGCAGGCTCAATAATACGATGCAGGAAGTCCTAAAACTTCTTCACGTCGGGATTATCTATCCCATACCACATAGCGACTAGGTTAGCCCCGTCCAAGTGGTGCCCAAGAAAGGGGGCATGATGGTCGTAGAAAACAATAAGAACGAGTTGATCCCACAACGAACCGTCATAGGGTGGAGAATGTGTATAGACTACCAAAAACTCAACACGGCCACAAAGAAAGACCACTTTCCACTGCCCTTCATTGACAAAATGCTAGAACAGTTGGCGAAGCACTCTTTCTTTTGTTTTCTCGATGGGTATTCGGGGTATCATCAAATCCATATCCACCCCGATGATCAAAGCAAGACTACTTTCACATGCCCATACGGAACATATGATATAGGCGAATGTCTTTTGGGTTGTGCAATGCACCCGCCTCATTCCAAAGGTGCATGATGTCAATCTTCTTAGACATGATAGAAGAAATTATGGAGGTTTTTATGGATGATTTTTCAGTTTGTGGAAAAACCTTTGACCACTGTCTAGAGAACTTAGACAAAGTCTTGCAATGATGTCAGGAAAAAGACTTAGTGCTTAATTGGGAAAAATGTCATTTCATGGTCCGAGAGGGCATCGTTCTTGGACACTTAGTGTCTGAGAGGGGGATTGAGGTTGACAAGGATAAGATTGAAGTTATAGAATAACTACCACCCCCTGTGAATATAAAAGGAATCCGCAGCTTTTTAGGACATGCAGGTTTTTATAGATGCTTCATTAAAGACTTCTCGCAAATCTCTAAACCATTAACAAACCTGCTAGCTAAGGATGTGCCCTTTGACTTCACTGATGAGTGCTTAAATGCTTTATATACACTTAAGAAAGCACTCATCTCAGCACCAATCATCTAACCACCGGATTGGTCGCTACCCTTTGAAATAATGTGTGATGCTAGTGACTATGCCGTTGATGCGGTCCTTGGCCAAACCAAAGATAAGAAACATCACGTAATTGGCTATGCTAGCAAAACACTGACAGGGGCTTAGCTTAACTATGCCACTACTAAGAAAGAGCTTCTTGCAGTTGTTTTTGCTATTGATAAATTCAGATCTTACTTAGTGGGAGAAAAAGTAATTATTTACACCGATCATGCTGCACTCAAATACTTGCTTACTAAGAAAGATGCAAAACCAAGCCCAATAAGATGGATTCTCTTACTTCAAGAATTTGACCTAGAAATAAAAGATAAAAAGGGAGTAGAGAATACCGTTGCAGACCATCTATCGCGTATGCAAGTCACTAACCTACAGGAACCACCAATTAATTATTTCCTACGCGACGACATGCTGCTAAGGGTGACGGATTCAAACCCGTGGTATGCGAACATTGTGAATTTCATGGTTTCAGGATACGTACCATCGGGCGAGAACAAGAAAAAGCTACAAGCCGAAAGCAAACGTCACCTTTGGGATGACCCGTACCTCTACAGGATCTGTTCCGATGGCTTATTAAGAAGGTGTCTGCCCACGGCAGAGGGTGTACAGATCATCGAAAAGTGCCATGCAGCCCCGTATGGAGGCCGCTATGGAGCATTCCGCACACAAGCCAAAATATGGCAATGTGGATTCTTCTAGCCAACAATGTACAAAGACACCAAAGAATTCATTCGAAGGTGTCGAAAATGTCAGCTACAAGGTAGCATCACCTCTCACAATGCAATACCCCTCCACTACAATCTTCAAATAGAAATATTTGATGTGTGGGACATTGACTTCATGGGGCCATTCCAAAAGTCCTAAGACTATGAACACATCCTCATTGCCGTTGATTACGTGTCAAAGTGGGTGGAAGTGTTGCCATGCAGAGCTGCCGACGCCAAGCATGCAAGAAGGATGTTCCATGAAGTGATCTTCCCTCGCTTTGGAACACCAGGGATGGTGGTAAGTGATGGGGGATCTCACTCCATCGACAAGACCTTCAGAGCCTTCCTAAGGGAGCTTGGGACCAAACACAACGTGGCCACCCCATATCATCCACAGACCGGCAGCCAAGCAGAAACTTCGAACAAACAAATTAAAAATACCCTGCAGAAAACGGTCAATGAAATGGGGAAGGCATGGAAGAACAAGCTTCCTGATGCACTCTGGGCATACATGACAGCTTATAAAACCCACACTGGCATGTCGCCATTCCAGCTCGTCTACAAAAAAAGCTACCACCTACCAGTTGAGCTTGTACACCGAGCTCACTGGGCATTAAAGAACTAGAAAATTGATGTTAAGCTAGCCGGCAAGAATAGACCGAAACAAATCTCCGAGCTAGAAGAATGGTGTGAGAAAGCATATCACAGTGCTAGGCTCTACAAAGAAAGGACCAAGAGATGGCACAACCACCGAATCCAACAAAAAGAATTCAAGGAGGGAGACAAAGTCTTACTATTCAACTCCCAAGTCAAGCTCTTCGGTAAAGGAAAATTACACAGCAAATGGGAAGGACCGTTCACTGTCATCAACTCATCAACACGTGGCTCAATCACCATCTAGGATAATAACGGTAACACTTTTAAAGTTAACGGTCAAAGATTAAAAATTTTCCTAGAACCTTGATCAAGAAATTGATAAAATAGAACTAATCACTTTTAATGAATTCACTGCAAATCTATGAAAAATTAAAATCTTTCTAACATATTCTTGCATTCAAAAAGTATTACTCACATGTATTTTTCATTCATAATCATGGACTATGTGAAAACAATACCTTGCTCATGTCTTGTTTAAGTAAATGACATACAAAATTGCCAACCATATTTAAAAATTTGAAAGACAAAATTAGGAAACTGAAGGATACAGATATCTTATGCATGGCATAGCATCTAGAAGAAGCCCCGGTCAGGTCAACGCTCCTCAGGGGACGGGCGACCCCTGGGGTCGGCCGCCCCCTCCTGGCTCCTCTCCAGCCCTGTCCGCGGGGATAAGCTCTTGCGACCCAGTGCTTCGCCATCCTTTAGGTTTTTGCGCAAAATATCCCTCTCTCGCAGTAGAGCCAAACCTCTATAAAAAGCTACCTTATGCCTCTCTTCATTTCACCAAAGCCTTCCTCCCTCTCTCACAAAGCATTGACCCCAAGCACTCCTAGCTGAGCCATGGCCGATAAAGCACTAGTGCTTTACACCGGTTCTAACTCCACCTACAATCTAGAAGGAATTCCACACGCCATCAACCCAGTCCTAGAAAGTACCTTTGTGAGAGAAGAGGCAAAAGCCGTCACGATGGCTCCACTTGCCATCATGCCTCCACCCTTTAGCGGGCCAAGTGGAGGTACGAGCGTGAGGTCCACTGCAAGGACCAAGGCACCGCAAGGTGGCACCCAGCCTAGACAGGTGCCCCCATCAAAATCGTCTTTGGGGGCCGACAGCCTCAAAAGAAAAAGGTCCAGAAAGCGCTACAAAGAGTGTTCATGTAACGCCTTCGGGCAACACCATTTTTAGCAGAAGCTACACTGTAGTGGGCATTCAAAAGCCCGATGGCGGGTGCGGGAAGGGGCTCATGCGCAAATCGGGAAAAGGTAAAGGGCCGACAGAAAACCCCGCTCAAAAGTCTGTCTCAAAAGAGACACCCGGCTCATCGTCCAAGCCCCTTAGGATCAAGTGGGTCAATAAGCCTCCAGTTTTAAAATCATGTGCTATCTTCGAGGAGAACGAAGAGCCATTACCTCCCCAAGATCCCGCGATCACCTCGCTAAATAATAAAATCACAACCTTACGCGAGCAAGTTAGATTTCTTAGGGGTCAGCAAGACGATAGCGAGATTAAGATCAAAGACCTTGGGCACGAACTGAATCGCTTCGGTTTTGGCCGTAGGCTGGCTAAAATAGCAAGAGCTGCAAAAGTAGAGTGGGCTCTTAACTCATAGATTTCTTCTAAAGCCCCTCTTACCAGAAATAAATAGGCGTGTGTTTTACTTCTGCATTATATTTTTTATTTCTTTTCTTTTTCCAATCCATGTAAACACGCCTATTTATTGTTTATTATTCAATAAAGAATATGTTGATGTTATTTGTCTCCCCCTATTTTTGCATATTTTATTGTTTCCAAATAAAGACAGAGGTGCAAAAGCAAGTGTGGGGGAGCGCCACACAAACAACTCTTCTCAAGTGCGCAAAACAATAAATATGTTGAAATTAAAGTTGCACACACTGACTCTCTATAATTAGAACAAAATCTTGAACAAATTAAATATAACTATGCTCTAAGTTCATTCTACCCTGTGATAAAAATTTGCATACTCTTTATTCCTCGCTAAAATTCCTATGACTTGTGAGCGACTCCTCGTAGGGACCCCATTTTCATGTAACCAATTGGAATATGAGATATAGTAGGATGAAATGAAACTTGCTCTGTCTTGCAAAGAATTTGGGATTTATTTTACAAAATTAAAGTCTCAAATTCATCAAAGTATACATCCGGCAGCCGTCGGGCTTTGTCGCTGTTGGGCACGACGGAAAGGTGCTACAGATGAAGAAGACATTGTACGGGCTTCGCCAAGCCCCCTAGGCATGGAATGCGAAGCTGGACAACAGCCTGCGTGAACGCCAGCAAGCATGGGATGTACACCAAGGACGCTTCTGCGTCGCGTGTGGTGGTCGATCATCACTAGAGCGAGGGCAGCAGACGTCGAGGTGTTCAAGGAGCAGATACGTCGTCCATTCAAGATGAGCGACCTCAGGCTCCTATCCTTCTACCTCGGGCTGGAGGTCAAGCAAGGTTGAGACGCCATCACGTTGGGGCAAGCAGCATATGCACACAAGCTGCTGGAGAAGGCTGGCATGGGGACGTGTAACTGTTGATGGTTCTTAACTCATATTTTACACCGCCAACATTTGTATAAAATTCATCAAAAGCAATCACAAAACTAGAAATAGGGCCTTCAACTAATCATTTCCACAAGTTTTGGTGAAATATTTGTTTGAAGGTGACCAACATAGAAATACATCAAAGTGGACCCAAATTGCAACACTCACGTGATTTAGCCCAAGCAAAAGAGGGAGCAAAGAACATATACCTGACACGATTGAACCGAAGGCCCCATGGGAACACGCTCCAAGTCCTACTAGGAGCACACCATGTGAAGGCGGTGGCGACCGGAGGCAGTCAAGGGGCGGCCGACCCCTAGGGGCGCCCAACCCCCACCCGGCACCACTCGTCCCCTCCTTCGTATGGCGGTGGCATGGGAGCATGCAGAGGTGGTGGAAACCGGGATTTCGCACCAAAGATAGCTGTAGCACCGCCTTACCCCCCTATATAATTAGAGGGGTAGAGCTCCCTTCTAAGTTCTAACACACACAAGAGGAGAGCAACAAGAGAAGAAAAGCTTCATTACTACTTTAGCTTAGCTAGAATAATAGAGGAAGGAGTGTCGGAGCTGGCTACTCCTCCACTTGTACATCTACCATAGTCTTACTACTTGAAGTAAGAAGTTCGTGTTCTGCTTTGGAATTGATATCTTAAGAAAGCTACCTTTGTTCATTATTTACTTGCGGATTTGTCGTCCGTCCTTGTGGCAGGTACTCTAGTAGAAGGGCCCCGATAAAGACGGATAACCCTTGCATGCGCGCTAGAGTAATAGTTGATAGCGTAGATGTAGTGTCCAGGCTAGAAGCTATCTTTGTTTGCCTCGATCCCCACGATTGAGGGGTAGGCGGCAGGTGGTGACAACCCTGTCTATCCTTCGTACTCCCCCACGTCCGGTTCAACGTAGAGCTACAGGCCAGCATTGCTTGGCAGACCAAGTGATAACCGGTGCCCGAAGCATGTCTATAGTCTCAAGGTTATCTTCGCTTAAGATATCCATCCTTAGAAAAACCTCACTACCCAAGTTACCCTTCTCTTGTTTTCATTAGGTGAACTAGTTAAGAGATTTACACAACTGTTCCTTTGGGAAAATACGATACCCTGAATACTTTTGAGTGAAGTGTTACAACGGTGTATCCATGCGCTTGCGGATTCCTCTGCTTACGCTAAGAAACACCAATAGTAACCCATGCCACACACCAATGGAGGTCCGGCTGAAGCTCTCTGCCAAGAGATCAACGCCGGAGGTCGACGTGATGATGTACAGGAGTCTGGTGGGCAGCCTACGCTATCCGGCTCATACCAGGCTAGACATCACATTTGCGGTGGGATATGTGAGCCGCTTCATGGAGAAGGCAAGGCAAGAGCACCTCGCTGCCGTCAAGCACATCTTGCGGTACATCGCCAGCACGGTCGACTACGGCATCATCTACCCCAAGCGCTGCAACACCGACATCAAGCTGACGGGCTACACGCTGACCGGGTACACCAACAGCGACTTGGGGGAGACGTTGATGAGAGGAGGAGCACTGACGGCGTCATCTTCTTCCTTGGAGACATGCCAGTGTCATGGTAGTCTCAAAAATAGAAGACGGTGGCCCTCTCAACATGTGAAGCAGAGTACATGGCGGACGCGGCTGGTGCGTGCCAGGCTGTGTGGCTCGTGCGACTGCTGGGCGACATCACCAGCGTCAAGGTCCAGCCACCGCTCTTGAAGATGGACAATCAGTTCGCAATTGCACTCAGCAAAAATCCCATTCTTCGTGACCGAAGGAAGCACATCGACATCAAATTCCATTTCATTCTTGTGTGTGGAGAACGGGAAGATCTACGTGGATCACGTGAGCATCGAGGAGCAGCTCGCGGATATCTAGGCGAAATCGCTTGGGCGTGAGCGGTTCAATGTACTACGCAGTAAGATCGGCATCGTCAAGATCAAGTAAACTGAGTCAGGCTTAGGGGGAGATTGTTGGATAACCTAGTCTTGGTTAGTATTTTTGGCACCTGTTTTTAGCTTCTATTCTTAGGTGTTTGATTCAGTCCAGAGCGCTCTACGAGCGTGTCTGTAGAAGAAGCCTGGTGCATGGCGATCTCATGCAGCGGCCTAGCTTCCTTTGAGTCTGTAGTGGACTAGTACTGAGCACGCACTGCATTGGCTCGTTCGTGGGATGGCGCGAACCTGTAGGAGGCTGTGTGTGGTGCATGGTGGCTTCGGCCTGTAATCGAGTCTGTACATAAACTGATCAATAGAGAACAAAAGGCTACGGCATTTTGGTAGCACCAAATACACTGAGTTCATCCACTGAGATAGCGTTGAGTTTCTGTGTGTGTGTGTTGATCCAGGGCTGCCTTCTCCATCTCCGGCAAGGGTCGCCGGCGAGCAGGAGGTAACAGCTTGCACTCCAAGACGATAAGTATATGCTTATTTAAGCAAAATTATGTTTTTAACGTTCATATGTTTCGTCTAATCATTGTAATACCTATAACTATTTTCTTATGTAGCGGCCGGATTGCATTTCTGCGCGTATTCACATACGATGCTGAAGATAACTACCACATGGTTTTTTCAGCCAGTACTGAAAACTATTTTCTCATTGCCACTAATGTGGTTGTGGACTCATATGCACGTAAGTTGATTTGAACACAGTTAAATTTTGGTATTACCAACAACACAATTAATAAGCATCGATTCACATCACAGGTTGTCTGACAACGACCGCACATAGTTCCATGACTTTTGTTGACCCAGCAAGGGATTATTGCCCTATTTTTGCATCTCTAGGAGGTAACTTTCCCGATCCTAAGTATAAAATTAAACATCGTCCTTGAAAATAATTTTATAATTATAAACATCCTGTTAGAGACATCTGACATTTATCTTGTAGTTGTCAGGGACCAAATACGGAATGTGGCTTCTTACAATGACCAAATTGAATAAGCAGTCACTGCTCGAGGTCAAAAGGCTCCAATACGAAGAATGTGCACCAATGGCAAACAACCAGCGTGTCATTAGTTACGTTAATGGTTGCAACATTGAAGAGGTAGATGAAGAAGTATTTGTGATTAAACATTAGTCTGTTGTTGTACTTAGATTCTTTAGATCAACATATTTGATAAATGGATGTACCAAAGACCGCTAAGCTCATATGGGATAAGTACTTTCGAATTAAATGCATAAATAAATATGAGCACCGATGATAGATCAATGATTTTTTTACACTCTGCAGTACGTACATCTATTTTTGCAATGATTAAAGCTGTCAGGGCCCATTATGAGCAAGGCCCAATAGCGCCCCAATTGCTCGTGTGTTAAGTCCCGTTTAGATATTTGATGCGGCTACATATATACGTACGTCCCAGTTGCAAAAGAAATACATATATATGTTGATTATACATACCCGAAAAGTCACCCACGGTCTCCCCGACCCGACGACTCGCCCGCGCACAACTCCCGCCCACGCCGCCTGCCTCCAACCGGTTGCCAAGCCCCGGCCCGAGCCTCGAGCTCCCTCCGACCTTCCAATTCCCTCGACACGACGCACCTGGCCGCCCCCACGACCCAGCACGCGTGCGTCCTCCGGCTCCGGCGCAGAGAGTGCCTGGACATCCCCGCTCCCGGCCCTCCGTCCGCCGGTGGCTATGCTTATTCACCTTCTGCCATCAGCAACCTCCGCTTCCGGCTCTCCGACATCCGCAGGCCAGCCTCCATACTCGTGCTCCCAGCCTGCAAGACATAAGTTCTCCAGGGCGCTGTCCTCATTCACGTGTGCAGCGGCAGACACTGCTATACGAGGGACTGTACTAAGCCGTGCATTGTTGCTGGACAAGAGGTGTTCATCACCGTGACGTGAAGATCAAGTTGGCAGAGGAGCAACCCTCGGTGAGCTGAGGCTGCATATGTTGCCGGCGTCAATCACGGGCTGCATCGGCTCTACAGGTGAGTTCGCATCGTCCCTGGAATCTTTTGGCTAGTTCCCGTACATATCTGCAGCCCGTACTTTGTTATAGATGGTGAACATGAACTAGCATCGTGCTTGGAGCATCTTCGTGGTCTGTGTTGCTGTTACTGGACTGGGCTTATATATAGGATCAGCAGTTCAGTGTTTCACAAATGGGGAATTATTAGTTCTGTGCATAGGGGCATAGGTCCTGATTTCGCTTGGAGTTGGACTGGGCATGACTGATTGGAGCAGCCCTCGGTGAGCCAAAACTGAAATTTTTATCAGCCAATCACGTTATTATTTTTGAGACAGCAAAAATCCCAATCTTACGCTTAAACTAAGCATATTTGTTTAGTTGCTTAGATCTATGGTTTAAAAAGATTACCTATGTTTTTTCATCAGAAACATGTGTGTGGAATTTGAGAGAGTGGTGAGGCAAAAAAAAGGTTGACATATATCCTCTGGGTGCTGGTCACATTCGCCCGAGATGTGATTTTCAAAAGCTGGAGTGGTCTTGCATGCATCACATTAAAAAACTAGGTGTATTATGGTTCTGTTTATAATGAAGAAGCAAATCTGACACCACGCATGCATCACATGAAGCGGCAGACCTCGTCGTGCATGTTCCAGCAGCTGATGACTGAATTGTCACTTTGAGCCTACAGTGTCTGGTTTTTTATGATACATATGTTTGATCCTTCTGGGAATTAACTGAATAGACTAGAGCCATTTATTTACCCTAAGAGAGAAAATGGTGTTTATGCCTAAAATCGTTTAGCATGTTGACCATACCTTTGTAGGAGATTTATTTCAAGGAATTCACAATTTCACCACAACACACGGAGCTTCTTTTAGATTAATTTTTAGGTTTGTTTCAATACTGAAGCTACATATTCCTAATCCTCATTAGCTAACCGCTGACCTTTTCTAATAAATTTGTAGACCAAACATGCCAACAAGTCTTAGTTTGACGAGAGTACGTGCTCAGTTCGTTCAGAGCTCTGAGATGCCCAGGTAAATTCAGAATCTCATATTCTAGAAATGTTTTAATAGCTATTAAGATTTGTCTTGTCATATTATATTATGCCTTCACTGATGTTAAAGTTTTAATATATAATGGCAGATTCTAATCTTATTTTTGGTAAATATGTTTCGAATCAAAGATACTATATCTTGCATAAATATTCTTTGTGACCTTATTGCAACTCAAGGTTTATTAACAAATCATTGACATGTGTTCTCTGTTATTTCTTATCTTACATATTTAAGAGGTTCCAAGACATTCAACTTGTTGACATCGGTTACTCTTGGAGTATTACCGTTAGAACAGAAGCAGAGTTCTCGTTCTATCAAGACTCTCAGCGCTTCATCCTCATGGATACTATGGTGAGACTCAAGAATAACAGAGGTAAAATAGTTTCATTCACAAACTAACACAGATGGTAATATTATATAATTGTAGGGTTGCAAATTAGTAGCGGTCGTGAGAGGCTCCGAGACCGAGAGGTTCAACATGTTACTACAACAAGGACGAGACTACACCATTCGTGATGTCAGGGGTTCCAAGTTAAGCCGCACATTGAGTTTCGCAATATTCAAAGCAATCACGAGTGTAGACTGGACTGTTTGACTATAGTGGAGCCTTGGAACATGCCCAACCAGTTTCCAGTGTATTCAAACCATTTAACGTCCATCCATGAAGTGATCCATTGCCCTAACAAGACCTATATAGTTAGGTGGCAATGGTTATGTATTATAAGACACACGCCAGAAATGATCAACAAGTAAATATTTATAGCGCGCCATGCAGATCGGAGGTGGCCAGCACTCAAAAATAAAAGACGAGCGCATGCAAGTGAAGCCACCAGGTGAAAAAGAGCCAGGTGGGAGTTTGCGATGGGGTTAAAATCAAAAACGAGAAAGATGGGTGGCAAAATGAAGCAACCGAGCAAAAGAGTGCGCTATGAGCTAAGTGTTCAAAGTGCTTGAGGTCCAAGCTCCTCAAGTTCATGCTTGTGAACAGTGAACTTGATCGATCTGGGGAAAGCACTTGAATCGACTGGATTAACTTAAATACGAGAGCACATCCCCTTTTATAGATAAAGGGGCCTTACAAATGAGAGGAGAGAAGTGCGTATGCTTCTAAGTCTTAATTAATCACCAAGTGGTAGGCAGGATGATGGTAGGCGCCCTCAAACTGCTGGATTCGGATGCACGTGGGGATTTTCTTTGTTCGGGCATACTACAATGCTTATACCGAGGTAGGCAAGGGGTTTTACCATAATTGTAGGGTTGCATGTTAGGCATGTGGGGGGTCGTGGAGAGTGGCCCACAATCTGAGAGAAAAATGAGAGGTTATAACATGTTACTACGTGGAGGGATAATATTTATGTACCATTCGATGTATGGTTTGACAGGTTCTTGCTTTCTCCGTTTGTTTCTCCGCGGGCATTGAGTTGGTCGCAATATTCAAAGCAATTACGAGTGTAGACTGGACCGTTTGATCTAGTAGTGTTTTTAGGAGCCTTTTCGGTCGGAGAGGCCATCCGGGAACATGCCCAACCAGTTTCCAGTGGGTATTCGGAAACGAGCATTTAACGTCCATCCGGTGGTTGAAGCTCGTTATTGATCCATTGCCCTAACAAGACCTATATAGTTACGTGATGGTTATCTGTACAATAATATTAGTTTTACTATACTTTGCATGACTTGATGTATATATTTGCAATCTGTTACTGCAACTAGAAGCTGCATTCATCTGTCTCTATTCGAGATGCACATCAGGTTTTGCTTTTTTGGATATCAGGTCCCCAAAGATGCTATGCCTAGTTTCAGGATTAATTAAAAGTATGGGTCTGTTTGAGATAGCTGTTCCCCTCAAAAAGTAAATCTGGATCTAGGATTGATCAGGGAGCAGCTCCACTAGTGGATCTGAGATCCTCCAACAAACCGTTTGGCTTACGCATCAACTCAAGATCCACATAAAGGTAATTTAACTGAAAAGGCCAGATTTGCCCTTGGAATTGGTCCCACATGTCAATGTATGAATCCTAGGCCCCACGTGTCAGGAGGTAGAATGAAAAAAAAGTAGAATCACGCGCTCTGCTTCTTCTTCTCCGGTCGGCTCTCTTTCTTCGGTGCGGCAGGGCAGGGCAGGGGCGGCGCGGCGCGGCCGTGCATGGCCAGGGGCGGCCCAGGCCAGGAGCGGGCCATGGCAGACGGGCGCGGCCAAGCACCGCGCGGCCTGGTGCAGTGCGACAGGGGGCGCTAGGCCGGGCGCGGTGCGGCAGGGGGCGGCGCGACGCGGCCGGTGTGGCTGGGGGTGCCGCGGTCGGCGGACAGTCGTGGCCGAGGGCAGTGCGGCCGTGCACGGGAGGCCGGGGGCGGCGTGGCCATGCGCGGGGAGGCAGGGGCAGGTCTCACAGGGCCAGTGGAGGTCGCCCGATCTGTGGATCTCATGTGGCCACGGCCCCCGCGGACGGCGCAGCGGCGGGTGGGCGTGTAGCGGAGGCCGCGCGAGCAGCGGCGCATCTCGGTAGCCATGCCGGGGCGCGAGCAACAGGAGAGGAGAAGAAGAGGAGGGTGTGGCCTCGCCTGGGGCACACGCGGCCGGCCATGGAGGGTGTGGCCTCACCGGGGCAGGAGTGGCCACAGCCATGGCACGAAGCTCGCTGCTGGCGGAGCTCACGGCCGGCATGGAGCTCGAGGCCGACGTGGAGCGCATGCACTGGGCGAATCTGGCGATGGAGGAGACGACGCTGTGTCGGGGCGGGGCTGGCAGGGGCACGACGCGCGTTGTGCGGCGGAGCCGGCTGGGAGGCGCAGGGGCAGGGGACGGCCGGGCCGCCGGCGGGGTGGCGAGAGAGGGGCGCGACCTCACGACGAGAGAAGACGAGAGCGGGGGGGAATTAGAACGAACCGATATGTGCGTACGTGGTAGGTAATTTTTCTCAACTCCATCAATTCATGTTTGGTGGAGCATCACTTTAGTAGCTCCACTATTTTGGTGAATTTGGCCTTCAGATCCACTATTTTGGTGGATCTGATTTTGTTGGAGCTGGACTGTTTGGCCAACTTTTTGTGAAGTGAAGTTATTTTGCTGAATGAAGTTGAGGAGCTATCCCATACAGGCCCTATGTTTCAGCTAGCTTCATGTTCATCACATCACAAAAGCAAAAAAACGACAAGGTGACTCGGTATGACGATGATCGTATGTGCCAGTTTTGTATAAGAGTAAACGACGAACACGGAAACACCGGACGCTGCACGGGCGCATGGCAGCGTGGCACGGCACACTGTCGCTCTGCCTGCGTTAGGTACACTAGTTACAGGGACGTGGCGGCGAGCCACGTGAGCGTGGGACCGAGGGCTTGGCCGGCGCGACTCCCGGGAGCATTATTAAATCATGAGCAGGCCGAGGAGGATCCAGTTGAGGCTGAGCAGTGCGACGGCATCGCCCGCGGGGCGGCACCCACGACACGTTCCTCCTGGACACGGCCACGACGGCGAACAGCAAGCATGGGGCGTCGGCTGACCACGCCACCGCGCCCACTGCAAGCATGCCCGAGTCGGCACGTTTCGCGCCGGCCTCATCCCGCGCCGCTGCCGCCGCGTCTTCCTCTCCCCGCCGTCGTTTCGCCTGCTTGTTCTCAGGCTCGGACGCGCGGCTGCCGCCGTTGCCGAGACGAGCCACCGCCGTGGCTGGTCCCGCGGGCTTGTCCCCATGGACGGCCTGGTTCGACAGCGTGCCTCCTGGACACGTCACGACGGGGGCGCCGACGCCGATCGAAGACCACGCCACCGCGCCCACTGCGGCGGCGCCGGAGGAGAAGTTTCGCGCCGGAAATCGCGCTTGCTGCAGCGCATGGCGAGAGAGCATGACTGGCAAAGTCTGACGACCGAGAAACTAGGATAGCACGTGGGTCTCGATCCAATATTTTGGGAGATTGTGTATCAAAAAAAAGGACTGCAGCGTTCTTATATATATAAGACTCCAGCGTATCATAACGGCCCTGCCTCTCAACATATCGGATCGAGGCCCTCACCCACGGGCCACGGATCGACCCCATATCTTTCGAGGTCGTTGCACCTTCCTTCCGAGTAGAAGGACATAGGTCTAATACGTTAGTGCTTCGAGGTAGGGTCGAAGCGCACCGCCGCCTATCAATCATCAACAGACGTCCGGCCGGCCTAAACCCTATCACACTTCATCCTAATCATCATCTTTCTCCTGTCAACACCTTCTGAATTGTCAACAAGAAGCTACATAGAAGTGTTCGTTACTTTGATTTGCTTAGTTTCGTGTGTTTATTCCATTCATGATTTAATCCACACGCATGCAAGATTGCAACTGTAAGTTGTTGTCGAAAGCGCCTGGCTAGATCTGAAGAGCTCCATCCGTCATCATTAAGATTATATTTAATTTCCAGAGCCGTCGAGGGGTGTGCGAGATGATCCGCCGTACAGGGCCCTAAGTTTATGGCCCCCAAGCCGCAGCTTCCTTAGCCCAGCTTTCTTAGTACAGCGTATATCCTGGACAGCAGCCACTCGCGCGCAGTGATTCACCTGACATCCTGGACAGTAATCTTTTGTTCTTCTATCAGAGTCTGCCACTGCAAGTTGGATCTGCAACTTGCAGGTACCGATGGACAAGATTTGTTTAGGAAGTTAATTTCCATTCATAAATTACTTATGGATTCTGTAGGTCCCCTTGATTAGTCTGCACATGAAAATTTTATTGTTTCATTCAAGCTGCCTGACATACAATTTATTATATTTTAGATGTCGTCGGTGACCAAACCATGTAATAAACAAGAAAAGGAGGTGTTATGACCGGCGTCACACGTACCAGGAGGAGGCCTATTAATGACTGAGCCTGTGCACTGGCATTAGAGGGCTAACAGCCCATATTATCTATTATTTAGCCTATTTATTAGATATATCCTTTATTTTTTAGAGCTATATATATGGCTTGTAAGACATTTGGATAATCAAGCAGAAACAATCTTAATTGTTTCCGGCTTTCTTTGGGAGCCGGGATTTGCCCTAGCCGCCGCCTGTTCATCTTCTCCACGCCTACAATCTCGCGACGGCGCCAGCCGCCGGCAGCGAGGTCCCAAGCCTGCTCCACCTCCCTCTCACCCCTACAGACTCTGTGATCTACGCGGTAGTATCCGTAATCCTATCAGCTTGGTATCAGACTGCTCAGGACCGATGTCGCAACCTCAGCCAACCTCCTCCTTCCCACCACCACCTACCTCCACCGCGCCACTCCAATCTGCGGGCTCCGAGATCTCGGATGGCTCGACGACATCTGCTGCGCCGCTGACGCTCGAGTCCTTGGTGGCTGCGATCCTCGACATCAACCGCAACATCGCGTCCATGCAGGCGTCTTGGGCGGGGCTCGTCCAGCAGCCCTCCCCCCACCGTTCTCGCCGCCGCCGCCGCTAACGCCGCCGTCCACGGGGGTTCCCTCTGTGAGCTCCCAGCCGCTGCTCCCGGCCTCGAGTTTTCCTTACGGGATGCCGGTCTCGGGCCCTGGAGTGCCGCTCCATCTTCTGCGCTGGCCGGCCTCGCCGTCCCCGATTCCATCATGGGCGATGGGCTCGGCTGCTCCTCCGGTCTACACCAACGCCACCACCAATCACGTTAATCATGAGCGCGCGACCGCGACGTCGTCATCATCGGCAAAGAAGTCATCTCCGGGGTGGACGCGCCTCCCGGGGCCCCCCCACAAAGATGAGATCGGCCGTTATCTTCGGCGCCCAGGCTGCTCCAAAGTTCTACAAACTCGAGTTCCCCACGTATGATGGCTCCGTCGACCCGCTCAATTGGTTGAACCAATGTGAGCAATTCTTCCGGGGACAGCAGACGATGGCTTCGCAGCGCACCTGGCTCGCGTCCTATCACATGAAGGGCGCTGCACAGACATGGTACTACGCCCTGGAACAAGACGAGGGCATGCCGCCCTGGGAGCATTTCTGGGAACTCTGCTCCCTCCACTTTGGGCTGGCTGTACAGGGCACTCGCTTGGCCGAGTTAGCGCGCCTGCCGTTCCTCTCCACCGTGCAAGACTATTCCGAGCGCTACAACGCCGTCTTGTGCCATGCCCGTGACCTCTCCCCTCGCCAAAAGGCAGAGTTGTACGTGGGCGGGCTACCGGACCAGATCAAAGTGCATGTGGAGATGCGCACGCCGCCGGACCTCCAATCTGCCATGTACTTGGCTCGGGCGTTCGAGCGCTGTGTGGCCATTCTAGCGCCCCCTGCCCCTCAGCGGGGCAACCGTCCTCCTCAACGCCAGGGGCTGCCGCCCCTCCCACGCACTTCGGGCGTGGCTCCGGTCCCGGGGGGCGTGCTGCCCCCTCCAGCAGCTGCCAACGCGCCGGCTGTGCGTCCGTTCTGCCGCCTCACCTCGGCGGAGATGGCTGAGCGCCGCTGACAAGGGCTCTATTTTAATTGTGACGAGCCTTATGTTCGCGGCCACGTCTGCCAGCGCCTGTTCTACGTGGAGTGCGATGACTTCATCGACGACATCACGGCTGATGACGCTGCTGCGGTTGCCGTCCACGTGGAGGAACCGACGGCCCCGGAGCTCACCGGGGCTAATGCTTTTGTCGTCTCTCTTCATGCTGTTGCAGGGATCTGGCCGGTGAACTCCATGCTCGTGTCGGTCACCATCAAGGGAGAGCGCTTCCTCGCCCTCCTCGACACCGGATCGACGCACAACTTCCTCCAGGGTGCTGCCATGTGCCGCCTGGGGCTCTCTCTCCCTCCGGTGGCGAGGATCTTCGCGTCACGGTCGCTAATGGTGACCGCCTAGCCTACGCGGGGATCGCTCGCGATGTCCCCATCCGCATCGCTGACGAGGACTTCATCATTACGTGCGTCGGTCTGGACCTCGGCGGGTTCGACTTCATCCTCGGTTTCGACTTCCTCCGGACGCTGGGACCCATCTTGTGGGACTGCACCGCCCTAACCATGGCGTTCTGGCGCGACGGTCGGCGCGTCACTTGGCAAGGCGTGGGCGGCTCGGCCACGCCTATCGACCAAGAATAAGACGCGGCTGGCGCGCGGTCATCGACGACCGGTGCTACCCTCGCTGCTAGACAGCCTCCTCAAAGAAAGACGGCGCCATCTTCGACGAGCCCCACGGGCTCCCTCCGCACGCCCCTATGACCACCACATTCACCTGTTGCCCGATACCGCGCACGGTGGCGGTGCGCCCTTACCGCTACCCCCAGCTCCAGAAGGATGAGCTGGAACATCAGTGTGCGGAGATGCTCGCGCAAGGCATCATTCGACCGAGCACCTCGCCGTTCTCTGCGCCGGTCCTCTTGGTGTGGAAACAGGACAAGTCCTGGCGCTTCTGCATCGACTATCGTGCCCTCAACGACAAGACCGCCAAGGACAAGTTTCCGATCCTAGTGGTTGATGAGATGCTTGATGAGCTCCATGGTGCGCGCTTCTTCACCAAGCTGGATTTGCGCTCTGGTTATCACCAGGTGCGCATGCACCCCGACGACATCGCTAAAACGGCGTTCCGCACGCACCATGGCCACTACGAATTTTTGGTGATGCCGTTCGGTCTCTCCAACGCTCCGGCTACCTTTCAGGCGTTGATGAACAATGTCCTCCGGGCGTATTTGCGCAGGTTTGTGCTGGTATTTTTTATGACATCCTGATCTACAGTTCCTCCTGGGCGAACACCTACAACATGTCAACATCGTCCTTCACGCCCTGCGAGCGCATAACCTCCACCTCAAGTGCTCCAAGTGCTCCTTCGACGCTGCGTCCGTGGCTTATTTAGGCCATGTTATCTCCAAGGATGGAGTGGCCATGGACGTGGACAAGGTCGCGGCGGTTCATGCGTGGCCGACCCCATGCTCCACCCGCTGTCTCCGAGGCTTCCTGGGCCTCGCATGCTACTACAGAAAGTTCATTAAAGATTTTGGCGTCATCGCTGCCCCGCTGACGCGTCTCTTGCGGTGAGACGCGTTTGCTTGGGACGACGACGCGACCACGGCATTTGAGGCGCTCAAGGCCTCCCTCACTATGGGGCCAGTCTTGTAGATGCCTGACTTCGACAGGCCCTTCGTCGTGGATTGCGACGCGTCGGGTGCGGGGTTCGGTGCCATCCTTCACCAGGGCGCTGGACCCCTCGCCTACTTCAACCGACCTTTCGCTGTCCGCCATCTTAAGCTTACGGCTTATGAGCACGAACTCATCGGGCTGGTGCAAGCCGTTCGTCATTGGCGCCCGTATTTGTGGGGGCGTCACTTTTTGGTCCGTACTGATCATTACAGTCTTAAATTTTAACTTGACTAGCGCTTGTCCACAGTACCCCAGCATCAGTGGCTCAGCAAGCTTTTTGGCTTCGATTTCATGGTGGAATATTGCGCCCGGCCGCCTCAACACCGTGGCCGACGCGCTGTCCCGGCGTGACGCCGAGGCCGTGGACGCTGCAGCAGGCGCGGGCGCGGCCAGGGCCATCTCTGGGCCGTCCTTTGCCTTCCTGGATGCGGTCCGCGGCGCTACAGCTGCCGCTGCCCCGATGCTCAGCAGCTGTTGCACCGCCGGCACATGGGTGACTTGGCGGTGCCGTGGCGCGAGGACGCCGGGTTGCTGCTGCATGGCCGGCGTATCTTCGTACCCGACGTCGGTGACCTGTGCCACCAAGTCCTGCAGCTGGCCCATGTGGCTGGACATGAGGGTGTACAGAAGACTCTCCACCGCCTCCGTGCTGACTTCTACATCCCAGGGGATCGCTCCCTAGTCCAGGACTGGGTGCGCACTTGCGCGACGTGCCAGCGCAACAAGACGGAGGCATTCCGGCCAGCCGGGCTGCTCCAGCCGCTGGAGGTGCCTGACCAAGTCTGGGCCGACATCTCCATGGATTTCATCGAAGGGCTGCCCAAGGTTGGCGGGACATCCATCATCCTCACCGTCGTTGACCGCTTCTCCAAGTACGCGCATTTTATTGCGCTTGGGCACCCCTACACGGCTACCTCCATCGCTCGCGCCTTCTTCGACAACATCGTCCGGCTCCACGGGTTCCCTTCATCGATCGTTAGTGATCGGGACCCCGAGTTCATTGGCCATGTCTGGCGTGATCTCTTCCAGATGGTGGGCGTCAAGCTTCGCATGAGCACCGCTTTTCATCCTCAAACCGATGGCCAGTCGGAGGTGGTCAACAAGGTGATTGCCATGTATCTCCGTTGTGTTACAGGTGACCGGCCGAGGGCGTGGGTGGACTGGCTGTCGTGGGCAGAGTATTGCTACAATACCTTCTTTCACACGGCCCTTCGGATGACTCCCTTTGAGGTGGTGTACGGCCGCCCTCCCCCGCCTATTCTACCGTACAGGCCGGGGACGGTGAGGACCGACGCCGTAGATAGCCTTCTCCGCGACCGCGATGAGATGTTGGTGGAGGTGCGCCAACGGCTCCTCCAGGCGCAGCAGCTGTCAAAGAAGTACTACGACGCCGGCCACCGTGATGTGGAGTTCCAGGTGGGCGACTGGGTGTGGCTGCGCTTCCTTCACCGCACCGCACAGTCCCTCGACCCGCGGGCTAAGCGCAAGTTGGGTCCTCGCTATGCTGGTCCGTTCCAGGTGCTGGAACGCATTGGCCGTGTCGCGTACCGCCTCCGGCTGCCTGAGAACGCCCGCATCCATGACGTCTTCCACGTTGGTCTCCTAAAGCCGAACCGCGGCGACCCTCCAGCGACCACGACCAGCCTTCCTCTGGCCATGGATGGCCGGCTGCTTCCTGCGCCGGCACGGGCTCTCCGTGCGCTTCAGCGCCGTGGTGTGTGGCAGGTGCTGATCCAGTGGCACGGCCTCCCTGAAGGTGACGCTACATGGGAAACCCTCGACGAGTTCCGTGACCATTTCCCCAACTTCCAGCTCGAGGATGAGCTGTTTGCGCAGGCGGGGAGAGATGTTATGACCGGCGTCACATATACCAGGAGGAGGCCCATTAGTGGCTGAGCCTGTGCGCCGGCATTAGAGGGCTAACAGCCCATATTATCTATTATTTAGCCTATTTATTAGATATATCCCTTATTTTTTAGAGCTATATATATGGCTTGTAAGACATTTGGATAATCAAGCAAAAATAATCTTAATTGTTTCCGGCTTCCTTTGGGAGCCAGGATTTGCCCTAGCCGCCGCCTGTTCATCTTCTCCACGCCTACAATCTCGCGACGGCGCCCAGCCGCCGGCAGCGAGGTCCCAAGCCTGCTCCACCTCCCTCTCACCCCTACAGACTCCGTGATCTACGCGGTAGGATCCGTAATCCTATCAGGAGGTGTCCCCATCCAGGTTGGTGTTACAATAGAACAAACCAAAGAAAGCGGACACAGCCAAAATTCTACCTCAAGGTGCTTACTTTCATTGACCCTTCTCATTTTCCTTTTGCTCATGAGGCCCTCTAATTCTTTATTGTGTGTCTGTGTTTTATACAGATTATGTTTGCACCGCCGAAGATTACATGCTATTGAAAGCATTATGTTGCATCAAAAAAAAGTATTGGTGGACATCCAGGGAGTAATCATAGAGCGACGACTGCCTCCGATCCTACATTTTTTTAGCGATCGTGCCAAAGCACGTTTTTCATTAAGCAGAAAGGAGTTTTGTTACAATCCTTATGGCCATGGTAATCCAAGGTTATCGAAGCCAGAAGCTACACAAGCGGAGCATAGCACGCGAGTGTGATTACACAATCATGAATTTTACGACAAAGAAGAGCTACTCTGGGATCAAGTTGCCGCCATCAGGGTCCTTAGGTGCTTGTAGCCAGCCAAGCACCAGGCATGCATCTCCTCCTAAATGACCACCTGCAGCCCTGCCGGCGATGTAGTATCCCTGCCGAAAGTCCTCGCGTTTCTCTCCTTCCAAATCAACCATCCGATGAGAAAGAAGAGGGAGTCAAAACCACGGCGAGTGGCCTTAGGGACCAGTTTTCTGCAACGCAGCCACCAGTGCATAACCGGCTCCTCCTATACGACAATAACTTCCTCGAAGATGAAGCATCCTGAGCCAATGATCCCAAACTTCTCGGCTGAAGCAACAGCCAAGCAAGATGTGTTCCATCGTCTCAATTCCTTGATCGCAGATAATGCAAGTGGCGGAGTATTGCAATCCATGCTGAAACCTCCGCTCGGCCGTCCAACATCGTCCATGCATGACCAACCAGAAGAAGAAACGCACCCTCGGTGGGGCAGAGGTCTTCCAAATTTGTTTGGCGCCGAGCAGAAGAAGAAACATGGGCAAAGACGACATAAAGAAACAGTTGTGCGACGGTAGAAACATGGGACGCCGGAGACTATGCCTCAACAGCATCCAACTCAACCATGTCAAGGCCCATGGCCATTGGGTCGAAGTCGCTGTTAAAAAGGATCTGCAGTGCCTGCTGCTTGTTGGCCGACATGTTGCCCCCACGGAACGTGGCCTTGAACTTCCGCTCGATCTCCAGGTCTGGTGCGCTAGTATCCACATGCACCCCGAGCTTCTTAAGTAGCACAATCTATGCTTGCCTGGTGGCGTTCGCCGCCCGCGGCTTTGCCGCAAGCCGGCCGCTGCGGCGCAGGGAGCCAACGGAGATCGGTGTACGGGAACGACGAAGGCGTGGCCTGCTGCGAATGAGGGGGGGCTACAAGGGGACGCAGATCATGTCCTCGAGCTCTTTCGACGCGGCGGCGGAGCCGTGGGCTCGCCTCCACGCATGGCTCTGCTTGTTCGGGCCGGGGGAGTAGTATCGACGACGGCGGGGTGTAGCAGATCCGGCCGGGCGACATGCCCAGATTTGTCTGCGGGGTAGTCGGTGACGGAGAGTCGCGATGATGTCACGCTTTCGAATCGTCGGCATCATCCGCCCAAGCAAGGCAAGGAGCCCATCGCTACCCACGTGAACGCCAAGCCGCAATCGTCCGCTTTGAAGGCATTGGCATCTTTCGGTCCAACGAAGGCAAGGAGCCCACTCGTACCCACACGAACGCCCAGGCTGCAATCGAAGTGATCAGCAATAAAATGACTCGCCAACATGGGCTGGGCCAGATGCACAGTGCGGCCCGCGAAGAGAACGACCCATAGCAAGCCATCACAGAAGGCCTCGTCACAATCCCGGCCTCAATCAGCATCGGATCCTCCTGTACCCCAAGGTGAATGGGGTTGTCTGCATCCCTGGTCTGGAAGTCAACTTCCCAAACCAATGACCGCGCGTCAGGGCTGCCAGCACCCGTAGGCGTGCCTGACATCTGAGCACCAACAGCAATAGTTGCAGACTTTTCTTGGTCTTGCTTCCGCGGCGACGCGACATCCGCTATCTCGCGCACCCGGGGACCAGCACCGAAGCAACGCGTCCCGCACCAGGACCATGCCCCGCCCCTCAAGCCACGATTGGCCCTGCGCGAAGCCCTTGCGGATGAGGGACCCACCCTGAACCACCTATGCATGCGCGTACGTCGTCCGCAACTCCGGCGGCATGGCATTGCGGCCAGAACACCGGACCGGAGCCACGCCCCAGCGACGGGCCGTCCCTCCCACCCAGGCGGAAGGTGGCCGGGCCAAACGGCCGAGTACACGATGGGCCATCCTCGGCACTGTGGTGATATCCATTGTAATTATCGTCACCGCGATCGTCCGAGTCGTCGGCCACCGAAGCCACCATCATCAGAGGAGCTTGAAGGGTCCCAATCCTGATATTCGACGACACGCATCCGAGCGAGATAATGCAGGATGGGCAGCTCGGAGTGAATCATCTCGTGTTCCCGGAGAAACAGAATGCCCGGTCATGCGGCTCCCGCGGTTCCAGGATGACAAGGAGCTTATGCTCCGGCACCAAGAGCGGGTGAAGGCACCAGGCAGCGACGAATAGTTCACGCGTGTCATCATCGTCAACCCCGTCAGCATCGGCCGTGGCGATCTCGACCTGGGTGCAGGAAGACCCAAGGAGGTGCGCAGCCACATCCTCACTGAGGGCATGGGCAGGAACGCCCTTAATCCCAACCAGGACCTTGTAGGTGAATGCACCGGCCATCGCCGATGAAAGGTGAGACCAGCGTCGCCAGAGCAACACGAATGGCGAAGCTGCCACCGGTGGTGGCCTGGAGTTGAGGATGCGCTCGAGGTCATCCCGACTGCAGAAACGAACGATGAAGTCCTCTGGGGCGTGCCACAAAACCGACATCGCATCGTCCACGATGTTGAACTGGTCACGAAGGTGCTCGCGCACCATAGCGGGGGTCACCGGTGGCCTAGTACCTCCAACCAAGGCCACCAGAGCGAGCGACAAGGCATCCTCCGTGGCTTGAATCTCCATAGTGCGCGGGACGATGACCAACTCAACCGCCGGGCGTTGAACAGGCTGAAGGCGCCGGCGGCTGCCACGCCGGAGCTGCAGACGCGGTCGCGATGACCGGCCCCCATCCGGCGGCGCCTGGGCCTGCGTCGCTGCCGGTCGCTCAGTGTGGTCAAAGTCGAGGCCCCCAGAAGCCACCGCGGCGGGTGCCGGTGCATCGGTAGCATCAGCAGAGGCTGGCTGATCCACAGCTATAGGGTTGGGAGGCGCACAGCAACATGGTACCGACGGCGAGCGGCCAGTGGACACAGAGCGGGCCGAGACCGTGTCATCTCAAGGCGGCCTCCAGCGCTCAGGGGAACGGTGCCTCCGAGCGGGGGCACGACGAGCAATGCCTGGCGAGCGGCGTCGCTTGGCCCCGGTGACAAAGGTGGCCATCGGGCAGAAGCGCGCACGATGGCCCTCTTGGCGACAAATACGGCAGCGCGGAGGGAAACGACCGTTCGCCCGGATGTGGTCATCACGTAGGCAGTTGAAGCAAAGGCCAACCAGATCCGACGGAAACTGGCCTTGCAAGGGTAGGCGATGGCCTGCGGCGCCAACGCCGGCGGCTGTGAACCTCACGGAAGCCGTCGTCGTCCGGCTCAGCCGAAAGCCTGGCCGGGTGGACCGCGACCGAGCGCAGCCTAGCCATGGGCGGAGGAGAGGCCGTGGCAGCCTGGTGAGCGGAGGCATCCTGCGCAGCGCGGCGTCGATGACGACGCCGGCGCCGTGGTCGCCTGCGACGCTCCCGGATCTCCCCAACCTCAGCGACGTTGGCCGGCGAGGGGGCCGCAGAACCAAGAGAGGCCTCGGAGTCGGAGAAGCAGAGTCTCTCCCCCCGACTGAACCACGAAACAGCCGGTGACGAGCCCGGGACGAAAGGCTCAGCGTTGGCGTTGAGGGGTGGCGACGAAGAGTGAGGCAGCGAGTCGGCCTCCTCGACCTCATCGGCCCACGAATGGCGAGAGGGAGAACCGAACTCCATGGCGGCTGGGGTGGACGCTGGCACCGGAGTGGCAACCGGCGTGGGGCTGGGAAGTGGTTGGTGGCCGGCGGCGGCCGGGTTGGCCGCCGGTGGTGGGAGACTTGGGGTCCACTTCCGCTCTTCTCTTAAAGCTGGTGATTAAAAACGCAGTGGTTTTCGCGGGATTGCTCTCGAGCCTACTACATGAGCAGCTCGCTGATTAGGAAAAGAACAGTAAGAGAGCTCTTCAATGTTTGAAACGGTAACGAAGAAAATCGACTTTGTGTGTCCTATTGTCAACTCCACAAAACTGTCGGTAGATTGTTGAAAACCCAACTTGACTTGGTTCACTGGACAAGAATCTTAGAAAGTAAGGAATGGGAGCATAGTAGCGGTAAGAATCCTCCGATCCTACATGATACTTGCTTTTTGGAGGGAGATGTAAGTATATCCATGCACAGTTCAATGTTTCAAAATGACTTGCTCATACTAATTTACTGCTTGCAGTACATATATATAGGTCTTAAGTGCATACATCCAGCTTACGAGGGCTGAAAAACATCTCCGAAACAGAGCTGGTGGAACGGTATTCCTAGATAATACGTTCAATACAAGTGTGCTACAGCGTGATGGCAAGATGAGTGAGGAGCATCTCGATCCTAAGGTAGATTATATAGAGAAAAGGGTGTGCAACTATTTGGACCATGACATGGTAAAATTGTGCATCTCTGCCCCATAAATGTCCTTCTCATCTTACACAAGGTGTGTCCATCCTAATATTTTAACTTTTGATCTAGGTATTCCTTCCAATCAACATAAAAGACTTCCACGGGTACCTTGCAGTGGTGGATGGCACAAACCAAGAGATACGTGTGCTTGATTCATTAGGTAAACTGAAGAATCGTAGGGATCTTGGCCATACAGTTAGTAAAATATTAACTTTATTTATATTCTTGCCTGATCGTTATTTTACTTTTGTTTATTACTGACTATGTGGTTTATTAGATAATTGGCCTACAGAGACACATATCAACTAATAGCCCCGTTCGCTTCGCTGAAAAAACAAGCCGAAACACTGTTCCGGCTAATTTGGTGTGAGAGAAAAACACTGTTCCGGCTGAAAAAACAAGCTGAAAAAGACGGATTATAAGAGAAGCGAAACGGGCCAATGGAAGGACCTTCAAGTTCAAGATTGGCCAGTGCATGAGGAATTCACAAGTGCCACGCAGACGGATGGGTATAATACTCCATCATTCGTATCATAAAAATACAAATATTTTAAATTAAACTAAAAATATAGACATATTTTTACGTGTCATATTTATATGTTTCAAATTTATATCATGTGGCTTATTTTGATAAACTACATGGAATATTGGAGAGGAAAAGGAAAAGGGCTATCAAACAGTGCAACTCAGGTGTATATAGGATTAACAGTGTTTTATTTGTTGATTCATTATATTTGTTGATTCAATAAATAATATGCATGCTTGATATTGTGTAGCGTGATATGAAAAACTTTCGATTCAATCTACTTGCCATTTTGTTGAACTACCAATTAAATAAGAGGGAATGGTGGCTGACTTCCGAAACTGTTGACAAGGAGAAAGTACAGATGAAATTGAAATTTTAGATAGGCCACTGAAAAGAAGCAGGGATGAGAAGTCATATGCCTACGAAGAAGATTTAATATTATCTAGGGTTTCGAATTATATAAACTCCATCAGTGATACTGCTACTTTAGAGTAAGTCACCTCTATTACATGTACCTACTATTAAAAATTGGCATTTTACTTTAATCATATAATTTTTTTGTAGGGCCTTTGCGAAGAAGTTAGCTCTGTTGCATGAGACTAAGGCACATGATCTTACAATTCGTGGCTTGTCAATGGGCGAACAAGAGTTAAGAGACCACGTTTGCAATTATATCGTGACAATTGACCATGATATGGCTTTAGAGTAAGGGCCCGTTTGTTTCCGGGATGCCGTATCGCGCGTTCACGTTTGAGCGAACGCAGCTCTGAGGCCACGTTTTGGGAATCGCCGAGCCGCGTTCATTTTCTGCCGTGAAACGCGCGAGCGCCGCAGACCGTTCGGCGTCGTTTTCCGCACATCTCGGTCGCCAACGCGCTTATGAGCGGAAACATATTCTTGACGATATTGTTTTAACCTGGTAGCACGGAAGATTGCTTTTCAAGAACTAGAAAAGTTGAAGGGAACAAACAAGGTTGTGCAAAAGCACTACATGGATTTAAAGTTTTCGGTGCGTTTTTACTTATATAATGTCATGATATATAATCACTCTTTTTCTCTCACGTTTCTAAGGCCTCCATCCATTATATTACCATAGGTTGCATGTCAACTAAGAAAAGGTGATCAGTATCGAACAAAAGTCGATTATAACCAGCTAGGGAAATTGGCTCTTCAATGGCCTTGGAGAAAATGAAATGTCAAAGAGTGCACATGGGTAACGTTGTTTCTCTTCTTCTGCTCCTTACATCTTTTGTCTAAATACCATATTACTAAGATGCCCCTTTTTAATTCCATATTCTTATGCCACTTCAAACGGCTTCAGGCGGTGTTTTTAATCTGTTTGTTCTACACATTTCTAGCAGAACTCTCTACATAGTAGACCAAACTCCTAAAGGTGATGAATTCAAGATTCAACCACTAAAAAAATATACAATCAAAATTCAGAGGGTTTCCACCGTCCCTAATAATGTCATGGAAGTATCATGCCCATGGTGGAAAGATAATTTAATCCTCTTTGACCATAGAGTTGCAGATGTCAGCCAATTTGAGTTAAATTGGTAACTACTTTTGCAATGGAACCTCATCCTTTTATATTTTACTATATACAATAGTAACAATTTAGTGCTTCCTCAGGAGTCATCTGGTTATAATGTTCTACTTAATTGCCATGCGTGCATGGAATGGCAAAAGGATAGAAACACCCATTTGTACTGTGAGTATTATTTTTTATACATAATTTTCCTTTTTCACATACTTACATTTTAACTATATATGTGCATAAAAACTGGTAGGACACATATGAAGTGAGGAAGCACATCTTGCTACACCTACTCACATACACTGGGAACCAAAATGAAGCCAGCATACCTGAAGGTGTCAAGATTATCTTCCACGCTATATTAGTCTCACAAACAAAAAGCAATGAATTGTCCCTTTCTTTTCCTCTGTCTAGGTGAAGTCAATAATATTGTACTGGTTTTCTTTATTTCAAAGAAATTAGTTTGAATTATGTGTTTTAATGTTAATTATTTGTGATGACATGGGATTTTACATATATTTTACTTGTGTGGTTGTATGTCATAAGATATTTTGTATACCCGTAGTAACGCACGGGTACTCAACTAGTACACGTTAAATGCATCAGATTGGTTGGTTATTTAATCAACAAACTATTTTTTCTTCCTGTTCATATGTTTTTCATATTTACATGTATCTGGTCCGTCACGTATTCACATTTGCGTATGGACTATGCACAGATACGCCTTCACCATGGTGCATATTTGGATGTACTAAGTTTCATAGCCGATATTATATCATATTATTTTTATTTTATTTTCAAGCATATTATTTCATTATTTGTGTACTTCATATTTAGGAGGAATTTGACCATCCATATAATTTTATTTGATATGGGATAATTATTTTCACACGGTTTGGATAGAACCAAAATTAGTGTCAACACCTAGGTAGTCGCTCCACGAACCAGTCCTTAGGGAGGGCTGATATGAGTACCTCAAAAAGAGAGAGGCCCAGATACTCATCCCCCTTAATATAAACCATGTTGCTAAAAAAGCTATCATTTTATCATCATCAGTCGGATAAGCCATTAATCAATTAATAGATAATCAATCATATATCATTTGTGAGTTGGAGCAACTAAGCGAGACTACAACTACCCATGTGAAACCCTAGATAAAAGGAATAATCAACAAGACTAGGTAATCCTTAGGGTTTGCACAATTAAGACACATGAATATAAAGTAAAATAAAATGAATCAAAGTGAGTAGGTAAAGAACATAGTCAAGGGGCACTTGCCTTTCACCAAGAGTTTACCGGCTCAGAAGTCTTCACCTCTATCTTGTGCTCTTTAGCTTTAGCTTCACCAGTCGATCCTCAGCGCTCACGAATTGCTCCTCTTCTACTCATAGCAACCAAGCAAAACAAACAGACACGACTAAGAACAACACATCACTCAAAGGAAAAGCTTGAAAAGAGCGTACTAAAAGGCACAACTCGTTGCTACGATCACGAGAGCACAAGAACAATCGAAAATGGAGCTACCGTTGGAATGGACGTGACTATCGAGATGTTGGCAACATAACTGAGAAGACAGACTACATGCTTGATTCATTTTAGTTTAACGAAATAAGGTGGAGGAAATTTAGGAGAAATATCCTAAAGTTTAATTAAGTCAAATTGAATCAAATTTATAAAACTAGAATAAAATCCTAATCATGTTTTATTTATAAATAATAAAAACTTCTATAGTATTGAAGCCATTTAGACATTTAATTTAGAAAGCATAGAACATGCGAGTGCAACTAATCGAATCATTATATGTTCCGTGTTTAAACTAAACAAGTTATAGTTAATAAAGAAACATTTAAGTTGGTATTAATCAAATTAGCATTTAACTATGAGAAAGATCGAAGTATAAACCTAAGTTATTTTTAATTTAAAAAACACTGAATAAAGATTAATCAAATTAGCATTTCCTATTGAAATTCAAAAACATGTTACATGGTAAAGATAACATGTAGCTTATTTTGTTACGGAGCTAACGCAACAAAAACGGACCTAAACGGAGCTAAAAGCCCTAAAACGGTGTTTAGTGGCAAAACTGTGGTTTATTGGAACCATTTTTGCAATTAAAACAATTAAAAATGAATTCTATATAAGGTTTGGACTACCGATACAACAAAAACTAAGAACTCAGGGTTTAAACGGATAAGGACAGGGCCCGTTTCTGTCGACAAAAGATGTTCGGCAGTCCACCGAAGAGTATCCCACGATGGTAGATTTGTCGTAGAGGTGAGCGAAATTAGGAGCGAGATGGTAATACAAGCACCAAGACACAAGATTTAAACAGGTTCGACCGTCAGTATGATGTAATACCTACATCATGTGTTCTGATGTATTGCATTGAGATGTATCGATCTATCCACTAGGGGACCTCTGCCTCTCCTTATATACTCTGGAGGGGTAGGGTTATAAGGAAAATATCATATTTGGTACTATACAATAGCTTGCGGTGCACGTCGAGCAGCGCCGTGCACACCTTGATCTTGTGGGCTGGGCCACCTCTGATGGTGTGGCCCATGTCTTATCTTGTGGATACCGAAGGCCATACCCCCACAGCTAGTCCCCGAGCCTGACAGTAGGTGACGTAGTCACGTGGTGCCAGGGTCAGAAAGTAGAAGACCAGCCGAGCAGGCAACCAATCCTCGGGCGTAGCCTCGAGATGAGATGTGCCCACTTAGTCCCCGAGCCTGCTAGAAGATGAAGAATAAATCTTGTAGCAGGGTCCAAGAAAAAGAAGTCTGAAAGCTTGCCGACATCATCTGACATGCGCGTATCAAGACCCTAGACGTGCTGCCCAAGATCAGCACCCTGATCCGAACAGCATGGAGCAGCTTGATAGTACACCGACAAGACATAGCAAGATCCGAGTAGCAAGGGAGTCCCCGGCGTCGCTAGCAATGTCCGAGCACCGAAGAGCGAGGAGTCCCCGGCGCCGTTGGCGATGTCCGAGCACCGAAGAGCGAGGAGTCCCCGGCGTCGCTGGCGATATCCGAGCACCGAGGAGCGAGTCCCGGCGTCGCTGGCGATGTCCGAGCACCGAGGAGCGAGGAGTTCCCGGCGTCGCTAGCGATGTCCGAACACCGAGGAATCCCCGACGCCGCTAGCGATGTCCGAGCACCGAGGAGCGAGGAGTCCCCGGCGTCGCTGGTCCGAGCAGCGAGGAGTTCTCGGCGTAGCTGGCGATGTCCGAGCAGCGAGGAGTTCTCAGCGTAGCTGGCGATGTCCGAGCACCGAAGAGTCCCCGATGTAGCTAGCGATACCCGAGCACCGAGGAGTACTCGGCGTCGTTGGCGATGTTCGAGCACCGAGGAGCGAGGAGTCTCCGGCGTCGCTAGCGATGTCCGAGTATCGAGGAGTCTCGGCGTCGCTGGCGATGTCCGAGCACCGAAGAGCGAGAAGTCCCCGGCGTCGCTGGCGATGTCCGAGCACCGAGGAGGCCCCGGCGTAGCTGGCGACGTCCGTGAGATGAAGTGTGCCCACTTAGTCCTCGAGCACGAAGAATCCGAGCGTCGAGGAGTAACCGGCATAGCTGACGATGAAGCACGAGCGACGAACAGTCTGATCAACTGGTCGGCAGCGAAGTGAGCATTGAGTAGAAGTGACCAGCGAACAGTCGATCAATTGGTCGGCGACGAGGTCGATGAACCTAGCGGTTCTACCGGTTGATCGGTGGAGAAGTCTGAGCACCAGGTGATCCGATCACCTGGACGGTGATCCTGCAATACAAATATGTAGAACGGGTAGTACATGATGTAGAAATATATCAGCTCCGGAGAAAAATCAGCAATGGTGATGAAACGGTGTATGCAGTTCGACGATCAATTGGTGTGAAAATGTATTTAATATAAACCGCCCGACCAGTTAGTGTGTAGCTGAGTGTCTAGCCCTAGCTAGCCTGTTAACCATAACGTGGAGCGCGGAGCTCGTGCACGTGTAGGAGGAACAGGCGTGACCAAGAAGCCGCTGTCGACCACCCATAACGCATAGCGCGGAGCCCGTAGCACGTGTAGGGAGGAGCCGGAGACAGGGCCGTCTCTGGAGGCGTCCGAGCATCAACATGATTGTTCGGGGGTTTGGAAAATCGTTTGGAGAGCAAACATGGAGAAAACAGCTCGGAAAAACATTATGGCGATATACGGAGATTGGAGAATATTTAGAAAAATATTAAAGTATGACTTAGCTTTAGACAGAACGTCTGGTCGGTGGCGTATGGCGTTATCTGGTCGGCGCTGACGAAGTTGCCCGGCCCTTGAGCTTTCCGGCCTGTCATCGTGGCGACGGTCATCATTGCGACGCGGCAGGTGGTCAGGTACGTAGTCCGGACGGCTTGATTGCTCGGGCGGCTCAGATGGCTCGGGTGACGGCTTGATGCAGTCGGATGCCAAAAACGCGATATGTGCGTGCGCCTTGCACGGCTCAGGCACATGCAAGTACATGCAGGCCTAATTTGCATGTTAGCTTGCATGGCTTTTGGTCTTTCTTGCGTCATCTTCATGGTGTTGTAGATCGTACGTCCTCATTGTTTGCCTGGTGATTGCGACGCTCTGATAATCTGATAATCTGCTGCTCTGGATGATCCAATCTTGGCTCGTGCGGGTGACTTGTAGCATCCGCGTAGCCTGCATAGGCCGTATTGGCGGATTTCTAATTGGAGTGAATCTTCATGATCGTGTCGCTCGTGCTTGTAAGATGTAAGCATATATACAAGAAGTCAAGATTGGTTTGGCTTGCATGTTGTTGCACGTCTTCATGTTGTCGAATTGACTTCTTGATTGCTGAGAGACGGAGAAGGCGGCGTTGCAGATCGGCTTGCCCTCTGGCTCTGCGTGAGGTCTTGGATTGGATCTGAAACATGCTGCAACGTTTGAAATCGTCGTGCCTTTCCCCGCCGAGTCACTCGATCTCAACAAAACCCAAGGGGCCTCGGCAAGGATCGCTTGGTGTTGTCGTGCTACTTGTGCGTTGCTGCCTTGAATTCATGGCGAGTTGCGCCGTGACATCGTGTCGCCGCCGTGACGTCGTGCCGCCACGGATGATGTTGATCTTGAGATATGCCATCTGGTTCGCTATGGGATCAAGCGCACACCCCTACCTGGCGCGCCAACTGTCGACAAAAGATGGTCGGCAGTCCACCGAGGGGTATCCCACGATGGTAGATTTGTCGTAGAGGTGAGCAAGATCAGGAGCGAGATGGTAATACAAGCACCAAGACACAAGATTTAGACAGATTTGGGCATCAGTATGACGTAATACCTACATCATGTGTTCTGATGTATTGCATTGAGATATATCGATCTGTCCACTAGGGGACCCCTGCCTCTCCTTATATACTCTGGAGGGTAGGGTTATAAGAAAATTATCCTATTTGGTACTATACAATAGCTTGCGGTGCACGCCGAGTAGCGCCGTGCACGCCTTGATCTTGTGGGCTAGGCCACCTCTGATGGTGCGGCCCATGTCTTGTCTTGTGGATATCGGGGGCCGTACCCCCACAGTTTCTAAATAATTTTGAACTGGGCCGTACTGTGGATTGAATACATCAAAACGGAAGGGCTTTTCTACAAAACCCCTAGGGCTGACCGTGTGTTGATTGGTATCACTCGGTCGCCGCTTGTGTGGCACTGACGTGGCGTCCACGTGGCGGCCAAGGCAGCTCCGCTGCCTTCGTTGACCTGTGCATGCAGGGTGGATCTGGACCCTCGAAAACGGATCGGACGGCCGGGGGTGGGTGCTCGATTGGGTTGACTTAGACGGCGTCGGTCAGTGACAATGGCTGCACGGCGGTGCGCCATGGAAGATGGCGGCAACTTGCCGGAGCTCGGAGGAACGCGAGCTACGGGGCTCGGCCGGACTGGGAAGGGCACAGGGCGAGAGACCTCACCACGGAGAACTCAGTGGGGCTCCTCCCCGCGGCAGACGACGGTCGGCATTGGCGCTAGACGCGGCGGAGCAGCTCGGGCACGGCGAATGACTACGGTGGTCGCGCGCACACGTCAGAGCGAGAAGAGAGAGAGAGAGAGAGATACCGATGCGTTCCTTAGCTCCTTGCTGTGGTGGTCTCGCCGGCGAGAAAGGAGATCGATGGCGGCGGGATCTTTCCGGGGCGGCGGCGATGGCGTTACGTGCGGAAGCTTCGGAGCGGGTGGCAGCTAGGTTTACGGTTCCTAGGGGTGGCTCGGCGCACAGGGATGCTCTCTTTATAGCCATGGGGAACCTTGTGGCGCGCAGTTGGAGATCGATCGGGCGGCGGCGGCTTACTCTGGCTCCAGCGGATTTCGTTGGGGAAGAAGGCCACTGTCTCTGACGTGTGGGCCCTCCTGGTTAGCGTCTCGGGCGGCGGCGGCTGACGAGCGGGGCCCGCGGGTCAGCGACGTAGGGTGGGGTGAGCGCGGGCCGCGGCTACTCTGTTGGCTAGCTGGGCCGAGGCCCATCAGTGAGGGCAATCACGTGGAAAATGGCCGGTCGGCTGGGCTGAGAGCGCTACCGATCTGGGCCAAAGGCTGGGTGAAAGCAGGCGGGAGACGAGGACTAGGGCTAGAGAGGACCAAAAGCCAGGACAGGCCAAAACGCGGCGAAGAAAAAGAGAAAGGGTTTTTCATAAACAAGGACTCAAACCACTTTTCCAAAACCGTTTTCGGAGACATATTTTGATATTATGTTTTAAAACTGTTTTGAGAGTTAAAAACCATTTTATAAATACTTTTCAAACTCAAACTTTGAAGTTATTTTTGAAATAGTTTTGAAAACACACTTCTGAAGCTTTATTTTCAAAAAAACAGAAGAGGGCTTATGAGTGGTTGGATCAAGTTTTAGAAATTCATTTTTCACATAACAGAACTAATGCAAAGGTATTTTCATTACTTTGTAAAAGTTTTATAAAGTATATTTTCTTACTTTAAGTTGACAACAAAATAAATAAATCTTGGAAAATCTTAGAAAAAAATATTAAATCCTATATTTTATTTAGTATTTTCTATTCACAACCCAAAATAGAAATTTTGATGTGTGATAGCCACCGGCGCTGGCATGGCCAGGTGTGTTGCTGGAAGGTGGAAGCGAACCACCGACCGCAAGACCAAGAAGGGCTTGGTGGGAGGCCATGTTGGTGTGTGCTCCTTGTCATAGAGCTCCTCAAGAAGAAGATAGGATCAGGCAGAAAGAAAGGTGCGCGGTGGTTGCTTGGAAGTGATTACCGGAATAAGCCCGCGGAGCGTATTTTTAAGCACTTGGCTCGTCTCACGAACAGAATACTCGGTGTCACGGAGGGCATCAGCATGCAGTTTGAGACCGCCGCAGTACTCGCTGATGGTCATGTTGCCTTGACAAAGGTTACAGAACATGGCCTCCAGGTACACGCCGTGGTGGAGCTCGTTGTCGCGTAACAAGTCGTTGATGGCGCGGTAGGCGGAGAAGGCAGTGGAGCAAGAACGACGAACGACGTTGAGGACACCCGTGGACACCGAGTTGTAGAGCCAACTCGGAATGCACTGATCCACCATCCGCCACTCAGATTCTTGGCGTTGGTCAGAGCTTGGAGTAGCAGCAAGATCAGAGCTGAGCCCGAACTTTGCCGATGATGTTGTTGAAGGTACGGTGCGCCCCGCCAACCATTGTGTGTAGTTGGGAGCGGGGATGTCGAGGATGATGGGCACGTGCGACTTGATGTTGACTATCTGAAGCACATAGGCTGGAGGAGACGGGATAGGGACGACATCATCAGCGTCGATGGAAGAGCAGAAAGAGGAGTCGCGAATCAAGGGGTCAAGCTCGAAGAGGGGATTGTTGTCCATGGGCAGCAGAGGACAGCAGGCGGCGAGAGGCGTCTACGTCCCTGAAACCGGCGCGCCGCGCCTCGGCGGCGCCCACCACGGCGACGTAGCCCATCCAGTTGGCGTGGCCGTCCCAGGCGTCCTCGTGGAGCGGGCGGCCGAGCCAGCGCGGGACGTCGACGTCGCTGGTGGCGTAGAGGAAGGCGGTGGCGACGTAGCCGTAGCCCGCGAGGCCCAGCGCCGGGAGCAGGCGGCGGAGGCCGTGGACGCACGTGCCGCAGTGCGGGGACCAGTGGCGGCGGTCGAACGCATCGTAGGTGGCCTGCACGAGGTCGCCGTACTTGAGGAGGCCGGCGTCCAGCGGGCCGAGAAGCGCCGACCACTCGCGGCATCGGCACGACCATCAGTGATGATCGGATGCGACTCAGACTTGGCAGCGTCGCCGCCGGTGAGGTGGAGGAGAGCGGCGAAGGCAAAGGCGGGCATGAGATGGAGTGGTCGCGACGTTGGAGTTGGAGTGAATCTGTTGAGGGTTGCGGGACGGATAGAGCGATGGACGGCGCGCTGGAGCAGGCCACCACGAGCGTTGCGGTGGAGGAGCCCGGCGAAGGAGGCCATGACCATGAGAGGTGGCAACAATGTCGTCGTTGGAGTGTGTTGAAGGATCAGAGGGATGGGACGGGATGCAGCGGCCGGGATGGCTAGCTAGAGAGCACGGATGGAGTCTATATATATTGTCAAACTGGATGCCTCACGCTGGCCGGCCGACGGCGAAATTTCCTGACAAAGCATCGAGTTGAGGGCAATGGAGGAATGCAGTGGCAGCACTTCATCAACAGTTGACCACGTGACTAATAAGAGGGCTAGCTTATGACATGATGTACTAGCATTTGTATATGGACATATGTTGCACTTTTTGCATGGTTTGGCTGTATAATTGGATCATCAGTGTGTTAGTAGCATAGCATATTGGGTGGAGCCAGCGCAAAAGGTCGAGTAAGTACGCGCCAACCGACGCGCGGTACGTAGCTACATCAGGGACCGCTTGACTCCTATTGTAGCGTTCTCTGATCCGATGATATGGCCTACTTGACTCCTATTGTAGCGTTCTCTGGTCCGATGATATGACCCGCTCGGTCGTCGATGCATATGAGCATGGGGTTTAATAGCTACTCCCTCCATAAAAAAATGCAGTTCTTTTTTTTTAAGAAGTCAAACAATTTTAAGTTTGTCTAGTATATATGTCTAGTACAAAATTATGCTGTCTCAAAGTTTATTTAGCAACTTATGTTGTTACAGTGTTAGTGTAGTAACTCGTATGTCTAGTAGCACTTCTATCTTAATGATGATAAACTTTGTATCAACATTTTTTTTTTGACGGCATTTGTATCAACTTATTGGTGTCAATTTACGTAGATAACATGTACGCCCTAGTCCCAGAACTTGCTACGACCACTAATCGAAACATGTGACGCGACCCCCAAGAGTGCTATGTATTACGACATCCATATGAGTCCACGGGATTTAATCTCATTGATCAATCCCATTTCCTTGGTGTAACCCTGCTTCAACTTCATACACCCTGATAGCAGCTGGAGGACACAAGAGAGCTATTTCAACCATTTGAAAAACAGGATTCATGTCACAAACTCACAATGTTAATATTAATAGAAATAGATAAAGGGAAAGGGTCAAAGTGAGATAGAGTAGACCTTCTCGTATCATCTCGTCTAGTATCCTCGCAGTGGCGCAGAATTATGTTGCAGTCTTGTGTCTGCAGTACCTCCTCAGACCTGCACACAGAAAGGAAGTAATTTGCTGGGTTCGATCAGCTTCAGACCTTCAGTTGAAATCGACGGGCACTGAACTCCGTTGTCTCTGCCAATGGAAGCAGAGCAGCGAACTGTGATTGGGGCTTGGGAGTACCTGTTGAGGGCGGCGATGGGGTCCGGGGGCATGTCGGCCCCAGCAGCGGCGGCAGAGCGACCCCGAGACAGGAAGCGAGAGCGCGGCGAGTATCTGTTTGTGTTCCGTTGTTAGCGGTGGACCCTGCCACGCGATCTGGAGACCCAGGCTCACACAGAAGGATTTTTTACCATTTACATCTCGTTATGGAGTATCTCTTATAAGGAATCCGCGACCAGCGCCTAGACGTCTGGATACAGTGCTCCCGCGCCCGCGCCTGATACACGCCGCCGCGCCCAACGCACGCCCCACGCCTATCCTTGTTCCGAAGGCAGTGTCTGTCCGAACGTAGCTTCCCGCACCTGCTTCCAACGCACGCACCATGAAGGCCCGCGTCCCATCCCGCCCAATGCGCCGCGCCCATGCTCATTCTGCTCCACATCCCGACCGATCCACCACGGCATCCTGTTCTCACCGCTCTCGTGTTTGCGGCCTTCATCGTCGCCACACCAGGGAGCCTCAGCACCTGGACCACCGAGGGCTTAGGCTTCTTCCACACCTACATCCAGATCCACTTTTACAACACTCAGATGGAACAATTGCAACATACGCCTGAAACCGATAAAACATTCGAAACGTACACTTGCAACATATGCAAATCCAGATAAAACACTTGCAACATACGTTTGAAAACAGATGAAACACTTGAAACATGCGTGTATAGCCCTAGCAACAAATGCAACATACAGATCTACTTTTACAATACAACATCTAGATAAAACACTTGCAACATAAGTCTGAAAATATCTGAAACATTTAAAAAATACGCTTGAAACATGCGTGTATAGCTATAACAACATATGCAACATTCAGATGAAACACTGAAACATACGTCTAAAACAACTAAAACACTTAGCATAGGCTTGCAACATATCTGAAAACGTCGCCGGCAGTCATGGCCTACTTGGTGGGGAACTTGGGTGGCGCAGGCCTCCCCTTCCTGCCGACAGAGCAAGGTGGATGGGGGCACAGACGCAGGCCTCCCCTTCCGCGACGAACGAGGTGGATGGGGGCGCTGGCGGGAGCAAGCAATGGCGTGCAGGCGGGCGAGGCGCGGGGCGCATGGAGCCAGCGGCGCGGGTGACGCGGGCGGGGCGCGCGGAGCAGGCACGGGTGACACGTGCTGGGCATGCGGAGGGGTCCGTCCGGACGGGACGCCCATGGCTTATCATTAGCGATCCACCTATGCATCAAATCGTCAACTTTTACCTTGTTCACGCTCCTTCTCTGTTCACCTCCATCAGTTGCCCCATCGTTCGAACAAAAATCACTAAATCGAGATCATCAATTTATACGGACCAACCTGCACACATGATCGTGATAGCCCTCGTAGTCCAACGAAATAGCAGTCCCCAAACCAAACATGTCCTCACCAAAATGCATACCATCCAATCCTATCTCGCAAAAAAAAATCCCAAAATTTTGAAATGAAAATTTCATAATGGGGTATTTGCAGTGGTAGAACTAAAACCCTCCTTGCGGTGTTATATACCCTCTAAAATCATCAGTTTTTAATACAAACATGAACATCAGTAGAAGCGGGGGAATGTTTCAAACAGCTGTGGTGCCCATTGACATCACAGCTTGTACATACACCCGCCACAAAAGCGAAAATGATGCACAAGTTATCACTGAGGTTAAAAAATCAATGTTAACACACCATGTAACAAGGTACCTCCACAACTCCACCACAAAAAAAGGAGAAATGGCCTAAATCTTTTCCACATATAACTACACAGGAGCGAGGGAAACTATACTCAAAACTACAAGGCCTTGAAGTTATACATGTAACTTCTCAATGTGCTGATATCTTGCATTGACTCCAGCAGCACGTGTTCCACATAAAGGCTCAATGCACCTGCCCTGCACGGTAGCACATATATACAAGAGCCATGTTTGTTTCTTTAGGCGCTCCTAAAATTCCTGTCACATCGAACGTTTGGACATATGCATGGAGTATTAAATATAGACTAATTACGAAACTAATTGCACAACTTGTGACTAATTTACGAGACGAATCTTTTAAGCCTAATTAGTTCATGATTTGACAACGTGGTGCTACAGTAAATATGCGATAATGATAGATTAATTAGGCTTAAAAAAACGTCTCGCAAATTAGCCTCCATCTATGTAATTGGTTTTGTAATTAATCTATATTTAATGCTCCTTATTAATATCTAAACATTCGATGTGACATAAATTTTAGGAGCGACTAAAGAACCAAACACCCCCATAGTATGTTAGTTATTATTATTCATGAGTAGCTGCTGAAAGAAGATTTAAGAGAGATTCAAGTTCATCATACATCAAAGGGCCGAGTGGGAGCCATGCAACATCCCATCGAATTCTTGGCAACCTACAACACCAACAGTCAGAAGAAGACATATCTAGAATGGTTTGCTGTGTGTTAATGTAGCTGCAACAGCTAGAATAGTACTGGCATGATAGAAGTTGTTTCAAATGCTAACACTTTAGCAAAGCATTTGATTGACGCAGGAAGGAAAAAAGAGATGAACAGCCCGATGAGATGATATACCTCAAGATGTAGTATGTCCAAAAGATGGCTACCAAAATGCCAATATAGCACGAGTACGACATCCACTTCTTTGATGGGCCTGAATTCTGTAGTATTTCTTTAATATCAAATAGGCATGCTAGAGCAGCTATCCAATCTGCAAATTAACATTTATGTATCTTCATATCAAAGTGTTGGGAGAACTGTTTTAGGTTGGGTAATATATATGCCTTTGTGCCTATCAGGCTATGAGCACTGAGTTCTCCATTTTATTTGGGGATCCTAGGATAAAATGGGAATCCGAAATGGAATAGGTTAATAACAACCAGGTACTGGTAAGGTACCAGTATCAGTCTTTCCCCAACCTCTTTCAGACTCCTAAGGTACAACTATCTACTGGTAGCAATTAGGATACTAATAAAATCGTAATCATGAACACTTGCTGAGTGTAAGCTGCCTTTTGATGCAAATGATCAGGGAAAGCCCTGGCAGAACTAAGAAATAAGCATTGTAAATAACTATGCAAATAGTTTCCTATATGAGCATCGATTGCACAGTATAATAAATCTGTGTTCTATAAATGGAGAAGGTCACAATTGTTTTAGGTGGCCAATCAAATTGTAAGCACCCTAGTCAACTTTGACTAAACAACAATGTGATCCCAAAAAAAAAATCAGTTACAAGCATCAACACATGGTTTGTTTAGAATTTTGCAAGCTAAAACCAAATGGTTGAAGGAGATACCAAACCTGCAATTATGACCATTGGAGCAGGCAAATCTTCCATGAAGTAAGCATGGTACCGCTGTTAATTTGAGAAGCATAGTTTAAGGCAAATAGATAATAGTATACCAACAAGCAAAACTTGATTCTTCGTAGTGCCAAGCATACATTAGTGATTAATTATTTTCAATACTGCAAGCATTTCAGTTATCTAGAAGCAAGAAAGCATCAGAAGTATACAAAACAGAATAACATGATTTTTGATATTTATGATCCTAATCCAACATAAAAGGAACTCGTTGTGTGGTCCCTGAATTAACTTGGGGCCCCAAATGATGGCAGGTGTACATCAACAGTTGGGCATAAACAACTATTAAACATCACAAACGTAAGAATAGTTGATAGGAGTAAGCAACCAACCAGCTCCCAGGGAGACCAAGCATGGTGGAAACTGGAGTAGACAAGGAAGGCCGCGTAACCTAGGAGGAACCCTGCGAAGATGCGCTGCACAAAACAGTAGGCGATGTGAGGACGAAATGGCCAAAATTGAGACACAAACCAAAGCCCTGCGCCCACACCAGACCGAAGGAATCAGAAATCTGAAACGCGCCCTCCAACGGTGGATCTGCTTCGCCTCCAGCATCCGAACCAACTCCTCTTGCTCTGCCAAACGCATCACAGCAGCAACAATCATTCGGTTCCGTGGCGTCAGCAGCGCCTAAAACCCAAAGGGAAGGGGAACGGGGAGGTGCGCGCGTGAAATTGCATCGTACCTTGGGTGTCCATGGGGGCAAGGTCGTCGGGGTCATTGTTCCCGCCGTCACGCCGCCTCCACCACCGCCTAGTCACAGTCGTCGCCATCCTCGCTTCTGATCTAAGAGGCCAGGCCAAGGGCTCCGTGTGGATACGACGACGCTTCGACCTTCCTCACGCTAGCTGTTCTGGTGGGAACTGTCAACTTGAACAGTACTTTAAATAGAAGACTGACTCAAAGTCATTAACAAAAGTAACACAAACGTATCAAAAGTAACTCGCAGCAGAACACCCAATCTTCCACATCCTTTGTCTGATTACCCATCCAGAATTTTGCCAAAATAATAATAAAGCAAGCGTGAATACCATCATACCCAGCAAATGTTGGAACAAATGATATGCATAGGCTCAAAAAAAAAAACTGGCTCTGGTTAGAACGCCATGAGCTTTTAGTTGGCATATTTTATTAGCAATCTGCTTACTAATAAAGTATGTTGATCACATAGCCCTTAACAAAAATTTGTAAGTAAATAAAAGAACAAAAAGTAAAGCATGTATAAACATAAGCCATCATAAACCTAAATATCCATAATATTAACAGTTCTAGTTCAAGTATTATGCGAGGGTCTAGGCCGCTCTTAATCGTGAGCACGACTGTTATAACAGATTTTAAAACTCTATAGAGGTTGCGCACTTTACCGACAAGTCGTGATTCCCATTTGCCATCATTCACACTTTGTAGGTGTGTGGTTGGGTTTCACCGCGAGGCCTTTCCAAAGAGTCTCCTATATGGTTATATGTTTAGTTCTCACAAATCACGCATAGAAGCA
Source organism: Miscanthus lutarioriparius (assembly GCA_904845875.1). Classification (NCBI taxonomy): domain Eukaryota; kingdom Viridiplantae; phylum Streptophyta; class Magnoliopsida; order Poales; family Poaceae; genus Miscanthus; species Miscanthus lutarioriparius. The sequence continues at coordinate 86,833,438 of CAJGYO010000002.1, read as the reverse complement.
ATCTCCCATTATCGAGGACTAGGCAAGTCTAGGAACAACTCCCGTACCAAGCCTATCTTGCATAGAAGCCTTCTTCTGTACCCATGTCACTATGAGACTAATGCCATCCCCTAATTAATTAGCTAAGACCGAAAATTAATCTTGTGGTTGCACTGTTTTTCCGGGTTGTCACTCCATGTTTTTTTAATTAAATTCATCATGAGCTATCATGAACAATTCCGTATACATTAATAAGGTGTATGAACAAGTTATAAGGTCATCATATATCATAAATAAAAGGTAAAGCAGATAAGCATTTACTATCCTTTCAAAAACCCCAGGTAACAAGGAAGATTGTACAACCTAGGAAGTCCTTATGTTTTGCTCGTCATGACACATGCATGCTTACAAATGAATTAATGCGAATGGGATTCAAAATGATCAAGGGACACTTGCTTTCCTCCAAGTTGCGCTCTGATGCTCCAAGACTTTGAATTCTTGGTCCTGCAAATTCAAGCACAGGAAAAGTCATCTTTCTTGGTTTTATAATATCAGACTTTGAAAACTCTGAACAAAATTCAGACTAAACTTATTTATGCTGATGGTTCTAAAAATATTGTAATTAAGCTCATATTATTTATGTCTGCTCTGTTTTTTACATCAAGAAACAATAAAATGGTTCATACAAATCATATTCGTACTTATTGTGATTGCTTGGAAGCATTAAATAGATTTTGTTTTGATAACATAAGCATTAAATAGATTGAAATAGACAATGTGTATTGACCATAAGTCAGTCGTGTGTTTGTGGGTTATACTATAGTATACATCCTGCCCATAAGGCTGGTATCACCGGTGATCCTTGGAAAAGCGATGGGTGGATGGATATCCTGTGGGCTCAGGCTGTGGCGATGGGTGGATGGACATCCCATACAGGTAGAGGCGACATATACGCATACGCGGCTGACGACATGGTGATGGCGACCCGAGACGGAGAAGAAGAGAGTTGCAGAGGCAGAGGCAGAGGCAGGCAGGCAGCACCAGCATCACCCTACTGAACTTTTGGTGTCTCGTTTCCATTTGTTTACTGGTCTCTCTGATGAATGCAGGCAAGGCATATGCAGATGCAGCAGGTTCCATATCATATCCATGCAGATGCAGAGGAGCACCTGCACGGCAGCAGAGCGCCAGAGAATGATGCGTGCGTGTGGGTGTGGCTGTGCTGTGCGTCTCAGAAGCCAGAAGCATAGGACAAGGACTCAAGGAGGGCCGGCCGAGAGCGAAGGCCTGAAGCGGTGAAGCCTGATCGGAGGAGAGGGAGAGGGGAGTCGGATTCGGATCGAACGTGATGGATGGGCACAGCAAAAGAGCGGAGAAGAATGGAATGGAATCGGTCGGAATCCCGGGCGTCACCTGAGTTGGTGTGCCCTCATCCAGACCGGGAGTTGAACCACCGGCATGGCCGCTACCTAGCTAGCTGCCTCCTCTTTCATCAAATCAAACGGAACAAGAAGCTTCTTCTTCTTCTTCTTCTGATCCGTTGATTTGATGCGCAGTTTGAACTGACATTTTCCCAGCGACCACCACTGCTGGTTGGTTGGTTGGTTAGTTACTTGATAGTTACTATACGAACTAACCTGTTACTTTCTCCTCTACTAGTAATAGGATGCTGAGTTTGTGTGAGAGGGAGAGGGCAACCGGCCGGCGGAGCCACGGGTGATCCGGTGCTCGTTCCAGAGGATCTAAACGACCGAGACACTCGGGGGTATCGTATCAAAACCCCCTTTTTTTTATCCGAGCGTTCCATTTGGCTACACGCTTGCATTAGTTGGCAACCATCAATATAATCTACCAAGTCCAAGTGATAGAAGCTTCGGCTGTGTTCGGCTGGCATTTTTTTTGTCTGGCTGGTTGCTTCTTTTTTCCGGAGCAGTGTTTTGTTATCACAACATTTCAGTATAAACATTATTTTCGGGTATGAACAGTAAAAATTGAGTCCAGCCAAACACTCTTCGTAGTGGATTGGCCTTATAGCTTGTAGACTGACGCAACCAAAAGGAGTTGCACGCGTCTCCTGTGTAGTGGCGGCCCTAGAATTTGAACCTGCCGAATGCCTAACAAAAATATCTCACGATACGGTGTATAATCTAAGATATAATCTGAACCCGGCGAATATATACCAAGCGTAATTGAGCACTAGTCAAGAGGAGAGATTTAGGGTTTGTTTGGATCCTCTCCTCTAAAGTTTAGAGCTCTAAAAACTTTAGAGCACTTTAGATCACTTTTGAGGTATAAATCTCTAATGTAAGGTGGGCTAGAGTTTAGAAGTAATTTTAGACCACATGTGTAGAGCTTTAACTCTAAAGTTTAGAGCTCTAAGATTTAGATGAAAAGATACAAACAAGACCTTAGTTTGGGACTGAAATACTTAAGAATGATAGACTTTTGAACTCTCTAGATCTAACAAGTAATAATAATTTTGGTAAAATCTTGGGTAGTCCCCGGACTACCCTGAAATAGGCTGGTTCCGCCCCTGCTCCTATGCATCGTACACACAACACTCTGGCTGCTATATGGTTGTCTCGTCTCCAGCTCCTTAGCACAAATTAGCAGGTGACATGCATTCTCATCTCGTATGTCATAATATGGATATATAGATTTGTTTTATGACTTACTTTTACAAGTAGACAACAAAAACTTTGTTGCAAATCTTATTGGCCCCGTTCGCTTCGCTGAAAAAACAAACCAAAACACTGCTCCGGTGGATTTGTTGGGAGGAAAAAACATAAAAAAACAAGCTGAAAAGTACGGATTATAAAAGAAGCGAACATGACCATATGTATGAGAAAAACTAGGCTATGGACGGCCTAATTTTTTGTTGAGTGTAAACAGAGTAAAAAACAAACACAATTAAGGTGCTGCATCCCCCCACAACTTCGATTCATAGCTCGCACTTGATATTTTGTAAAAGAATAACAAGCCAACAAAGTTGTATTTTATATACCACATTTTGTATGGAAAATGCTCACTTATTTGTGGCTAGCTTGAGTAAATTGGGAGAAGATTTATCCAATAAGCAGCAGTTTTCAGTGGAGTGGTTCGACCGGATGCAAATTGATTGCTCCCAAACATTACGCGTTCTTGGCCCCATCAGCTGAACCATTTCCTGCAGCCTGCAACTTTGCTAGTAGTACTAGCTAGAACGGTAAAGACTTTGTTGATATTACACTTGAGACCTTTTTGTTTGTTGTTCTAATTTTCCGAGAAATCAAATTTACTCAACTTTGATCAAATATGTATAAAAAAATATTAATATTTACGTTATATAATTACTATCACTAGATAGATCATTGAATATATTTTATAATGATTTTTTTCGGAGATACAAATGTTGTTAATATTTTACATAAATCTAGTCAAAGTTGATAAAATTTGACACACACATATTCCATAGCGACGAATATAAAGGAACAGAGGGAGTAGATACGATGGTGCCAAGTGCCCATCCTTGACAATAAATGAGAAATTAAAGCCTCCCGAGTCTAGAATCCAGCAGCGTCACTATGTGATAAGCATCATCTAGCCCACTAAACATTAATTAGACCATATGATGGGAGGCGGATCAGACACGCCTACTCACTCGAGATTGCATGTCTCAACATCACGGGTTTTGGCGTCGATCTTTGCAGCCAGGTTATAGGGCGGCTACGTGGCATAGCTCGATGTCGTGAGTCATGGGGTCGACCTTGGCGCTAAATGATGCAGCACCGAGGTCTGGGCCACAAGCCAACAGCCCACCCGGCCCTACCACTGCACAATAATGCCAGAATAAATATTGCAAAAATCCAAAATTAGATCACAAATCTTTATATCAAAATTAATTGCTGTCCATAAAATTTCATTTATTCCAACCATAAATTGTTTTAAGATCAATAGCAAAAACTTAGCTTCATGTTTGACCATAGAATCCTTTGATTCCCTTGTCCACTAATTAACAAACCATAAATTTCACATGTTCTAGCATTTAAGCTAATAACAGCAACATCTACCGTTAACATGTCCTTGCATTTTAGCGAATACCAACATTGGCATGTTTTTCTTGTGAACGCCCACAGCTAACATGCGTGCGAAAGGGTCTTCTAGTGACAGAGGACAGGGATAGGTAGTGAAATAAAGAAACCTTACTTGTATGGATGGGAATAAAAAAACCGTCATATGTGACTAGAAAAAGATCAATTATATATATACAACTAGCATAGAGTTAGACTAGCTAATCGCAAATACATATGTAAAAGTCGAAACCTCTATATCAAACATAAAAAAACACATGTATTTGCACCATACAAACATAGCAAAATTCTATCATATGTGACCGGAAAAACTAGTGAACCATAAAAACCTCAATTATTATGTATAGCCAAACTAGCCTAAGCACTAACTATATGTGTGTGTTAACTTTAATTTAGACGATCAAGTCTTGTTGAGTACAGTTGAATACTCAGAGTTTATTAGACCTCAAATGCTATTGGAGGCAAACATGTGCAGTGAATGGAGTTTTGTCCGTATTGTATGTGCACCGATGAGGAGCTGTATCCCTAAGCGTGTGAAGCGATAAAAATTTCATACAAACTTCACAACACTAGTGCAAAAATGATTAATACAATAATAAGCCCTACAAGCCTCTACTTTGCGCTAGCTCTATTTCTCACCTACAAGCGAACCCCTACACAAGTCTAGTAGCTTTGAATTCTACTATTTAGCACAACACAAAACAACTAGCTAAGAAGCTAACTAGATAGCTACAAATGAAAGCAACTAACAACTAGGACTATGCTACTCTAGCAAGCTAAATAAAGCAACCACCACACAAACAAAGCACAAGATATGAATATAAAGAGCAAGTGTGCAGTGTGCAAACCACCATACCCAATAGACGAATACAAGATTTATCCTCGTGGTTCAGTTGCTTGCCGACAACCTACGTCCACGTTTATGTCAACTCATCGAGTGATGATTCGCGCGTTAACTAGTATGACAAGATAGACCCACAACTTGGGTGCCGCAAGAATCATGCATGAGATGCACTTCAACTAGTCACAAGCATTCCACTAGTGTATCCTGAAAAGACGACCAAAATACTCAAAGAGGGGGTTGAATTGGGCTAATCTAAAATTCTCGTGAAATTAAAATCTAAAAATTAGCCCATTTTATTACCCCTGGTATCTAATAGTGTTTTCTAGCCTATGCACAAAAGTTTTGCAACCTAGTTCTAATCCTACACTAACATGACAATTCTAAGAATATAAAGACATGCATCAAAGTAATTGCACAAAAGTAAATATGTAATGTAAAAAGAGGGATAAGAACACTATGGTGTTTTCCCAATGTATTGGAGTGTCAGAACTCCCCACTAGTTCTCGTTGGAGCACTCGTGCATGCAAGGGTATCGCTCCCCCTTGGTGATCTGTACAAGGATCAAGTATTCTTCGTCATTCCGGCACGGTGAATTGTCCACGATCGCTTACAACATGAGTTGGGTCTCCCACAATCACCACCACTACTAGAAACCCTTAGTTTGCAGAGTGCATTCTATGAGGCACACGGCAAAGAAGCTCTTTGTCGAGTGTTGTCAGAAAAACACTGGGCAAATTAATTGCACTCGGCAAAAGAGCCAAAAAACACTCGGCAAAGTCTATCACTCGGCAACCCAGAAAAAAACACTCGACAAAACTAGATACTCGGTAAAAAAAATATTTTTGTCGAGTATAATTATTTGGCACTCGGCAAAGAAAATAAATTTGCCGAGTGGCGTAATCTAACACCCAGCAAACTTTGCTTTGCCGAGTGTCCTAAATTCGACAATCGGCAAACTAGACACCTTATAAAAGTCACTCGGCCGCGGCCCCCTCCCTCCCACCCTCCCCTCCCTCTCCCGTGGCTGCAATGGCAGAGAACGGAGTGAATCCTACCAAATTCGGCGATTTCCTCGGTAGCTAGAGAGGTGCAGAAGCCATGGATTGAAGGAATCGAAGAAGGGTGCTGCGTGGCCGATGAATTTTAGACGGGATTCCGTTCCAATCCAATGCCTCGTTACTGCAGCCTTCCGCCCTTGCCAACCCCACCACACGGAAAAAGAGAGAGGGACAGTTTTTGCTGTGGTAGCCTGGCAGTGTCCTGCTCCTTCTCCTCCTCCGGCACTGTAGCGTCATCATCACCCCTCCTCTGCACATTTTTTAAAGGAACCCACGGCAGGCCACTGGTCCACACTCCACAGTCTGCAGCTGCCGCCATTGTCGCGCGAGGCGGAGCGGCGGCGCTCGCTCGTGCCAGCCATGATTTTTTATGGCGGCTGTGTAAGACAATATTTATGTAATATCTAATCTCTCTCGCATCCCTCGTACATATTACATCTAATATGCAGGATAGATCGAGAAGGTATGCATGGACGTCGCGGGCCAGGTTGATCTGTGGCATGTACACACGAAAACAGATGTCGGCTGGGCGTCGGACGCGGCTGCTGGGGCCATGTTTAGATTGCAAAAAAATTCAACCCGATGAATAGTAACATTTTCGTCTTATTTAATAAATATTGTCTAATCGTGGACCAACTAAGCTCAAAAGATTCATCTCGTGATTTCCAACTAAACTGTGCAATTAGTTATTTTTTTTACCTACATTTAATGCTCCATGCAAACGACTAAAAATTAATGTGATGGAGAGAGAGTGAAAAAACTTGAAATTTTGAGGGTATCTAAACAAGGCCTGGGTGTACAAAGGCGAGTGCCAGAGGACGAACGCAGCGTGGCTGCCTGTGGGCGTGGTGGTGGCGGCGGCGGCGTGATGGTGGCGGTGGGTTTTTTTATATATTTTTTGAAATATTTTTTTGTCGAGTGTTGGTTTAGCATTCGGCAGCGTCTTTATCGAGTGCTCGACAAAAAACACTCCACAGAGACAGCTTTATCAAGTTCTTTTTTTGTTGAGTGCTGTTTGTCGAATGTAATATTCGACAAACACTTTGCCAAGTTTTTTTTTTTTCCCTTCACCGTGTACCGTGGACACACGGCAAACCTATGAATTCCGATAGTGCACCAAAGATCACCGAGCGCCCAGTCATCCCAAACCATCCAGGTAATGTCGATCGCCAAAATACAACTCGACCTAACTAAGTTCGTAATGAAATGGAAATGATAGGCCCATCCCTACCGCTCACCAACCAACCATACCGCTCCACCTCGCCACAAACGCGGGCACGGGCGCCGCGCCACCCCTATATATACATATATACATGCCCGCGCGAGCACAGCCAGATCGAGCTCGAGCTGGCACGCCGTGCGCAGTGCGCAGTGCGAGAGAGTGAGAGCTCGCAGGCGCGTGCGCAGTGCCAGGTCGGTCTCACAACAGAGAGCTAAAGCCATGGAGGAGGCGGTGGAGGCTGTGGTTGCGGCCGGAGTGAAGCCGTTCCCGACGGTGGACAAGTGCGACGCCTCGGGCCTCGGCGCGCACTCCTCCGTGGTGGCGGACCTTGACGGTACGCTGCTCCGCTCCCGCAGCGCGTTCCCGTACTACGCGCTGGTGGCCTTCGAGACCGGCGGCGTCCCGCGCCTGCTCCTCCTCCTGCTCCTGTCCCCTCTGGCCGCCGCGCTGCGCTTCCTCCTGGCGTCGGAGTCCGCGTGCGCTCGCGTGCTGGTGTTCGCGGCCACGGCGGGCGCCCGGGTGCGCGACGTCGAGTCCGCGGCGCGCGCCGTGCTCCCGCGGTTCTACGCCGCCGACGTGCACCCGGCGGCTTGGCGCGTGTTCTCGGCGTGCGCGCGGAGGCGCGTCGTGCTCACGGCCACGCCCAGGGTCTTCGCCGAGCCCTTCCTCAGGGACTGCCTCGGCGCCGACGCCGTCGCGGGCACCGAGCTCGCCACGTGGCGCGGCCGCGCCACGGGCATGGTGAGGGGCGTCCTCGTCGGCAGGCGCAAGGCCGAGGCGCTAAGGGAGATCTTAGCCGCCGACGGCGACGGCGACGCGCCCGACGTCGGACTCGGGGACAGCCGCTCCGACTACCCCTTCATGAGCATGTGCAAGGTACGGCCAGGACACCAATTCTCACAACACTGTACATATTTACTCCCCAAATGTTCCGTATTACCTACCCCTTCATTGACTCTCTTCTCTTTCTACCTGATACGTTGCCATAAATAAATATATACTGTAATTCCGTATTCGTACAAGCACCAACTTAGCCTTTTTTAGTTGTAGGAATTTGGATTTTGGGGTTACCGTTGTATGTTCGTTTTTATTTGGTAAATAGTGTTCAAATATGGACTAATTAGTCTTAAAATATTCGTCTCGTAATTTCTCACCAAACTGTGCAATTAGTTTATCTTTTCGTCTATATTTAATGCTCCATGCACGGGCCGCAAATATTTGATATGACAGATACTCTAGCAACTTTTTGGAAATTGGGGTGAACTAAACACGCTGTTATTCATGGAATTCAAATGTTTTGAATGCACGAGTTTCACAAACAGTATACAGCCGATCAGTATATATATAGTATTTTTTCTCATAACAAATCAGCATCGATTAGACTTATCAGCTCAGAAACCGACCAACGAAAAGCGAAAAGGGTGAATAAGTGATCGCCCTCCCCTGCGCGCGCGCACACACAAACTTCTACAGCAGTTGAACCACTGTGTGAAAAAAATAAATACAAAATCGAGCTGCAGAGAATTATTGGCCGTGGAGTGAATGCTGTACTCTCACTTGCCACCGTGTAATTGGAGAAACAAGTTTATAAAGCTATATATATATATATATATATATGGCACATGTGGATGTGGTACCGGGCGAACCGCGTTGCATCATCGCACGCATGTGTTTGCAGCCAGGGGCTAGTTTTTGCACGTTAGCTGAGTCGTATTTGGCTTATAAGACATTGTTTATTAGTCAACGAATAATATTTTTTTTTTATACTAAACTAGTTAATAGTACTTTCAGCCATAACTTATAAGCCAATACAGCCCAATCGAACAGGGCATTGGAGAGATATATGGGACTGTTGTGGTGTGGATCAGAGTTACTACACACTAGCTAGCTGCCTAGCTGGCACACGACGAAAAAGAAAAAGAAAGTGTTCAACTTGTTTGTAAATCGATATTGAATTGAATTAATATGTATATGTATGCAGAGGCCATCGAATCGATCGGCTATCACGAGTCGGTTCAGTTGTCGACTTCAAATGTGCTTGCCGTCTTTTTGAGAATTACACGGTACAACGTAGATGTCCACAACACACATGATAGAAATTAGTTGTAGAGAACAAACTAACACTATCAAGTTTCCCTGTGAGCCATGTGTGGAAAAACAAGGAGCTCCTTTGGAACGCAAAAAAAAATCATATATATAGGAAAAAATACAGAATTGGAGATAGAAATTCACGTTCCAAACAGACCCACAAGCAAATTGTTTCTGCAAATTTCTGAAGGCTGTATTTGGTTCAAAGCATACTGCTCCAAACATGCTCTTGAACATGCTGCTATATTATATTTCTGAAGCACCTGATGGTTGTTCACGTCAGCAAGTCAGCATGCATTATGATATATGATAGGATACACCTTTCTCCATACTGGTACGTAGCACACCCACAACTACCAGTACTAAATAGAAGTACACACCGCACATATAGTTGGAACGCTCAGATATGCAATATATTATACATAATAATAACGTTTAATTAATAATCTGGTTGGGTCACATCTTTGTGCACTAAAAGAGTGTTCGTTGGTCAGGGCCGGGACCCGGCATGGCATATATATATGCTGCCCAGCAACCTACTGTGCGCTCAGATATACATATTTATTAATCGATTTTGATTTAGTTATTTGGTTGGCGTTAATTACGTCTACGCCCCAGTTTGCCGGTAGTTAGGACCGAGCATTTTCTGTTTTGTCTGCAAGATAAGATTGCCTAATCAGTCAACACACACAAAGCAAACTCGTGTAGTAGGCTTTATTTGGTGTTTTGGACATCCTGCATGTCGGCCGTTAGCTGAGTATGCACGTACGCACGGCTAAGTTTGTGTAACCAGCTGCGTTGGTGAAACTTCTTAGAGTTTCGGTGGTTTCCGTGTAAAACATGCAGGCATGCAACTACTATATGGCAGAAGCTCTCTCACACAACCAACCAGTTTTAGTCAAGATTCTGCTCAATCCAACAGGGCCGCACCAAAGTAGTTAGTGCTGCTATATCTACACGGCGACGCCAGTACAACCTTTTAGGTGAATCTAACTAACCATAGTTACTAGCCTTAGCTAGATAGCTGGGATGGAGTGAGCTGCATTGGGATGGACAGTTATGATGCATGTACCGCTGCTACTGTTGCTTCTGTCCTGAGCTGAGAGATTTCGATCGATGGACACACATGTGCATGTGCATGGCATGGATCGGGATCAAAAGCTTGTCCTGCCGAGCTCCTTCAATTTTCTAGACTAGACGAAATATTGCTTCCTCCATCTTTCGACAGCAGGGGCATTTAGTTGCACACAAATCCATCCTCAATCCACGTGGTTTGGGTGGTTTGGGAGAGATTGCCACTTTAATCCCTCTTAAACTATGTGGATTGATGGATCTGTGTACAGCTAAACAAAGCCCGCCTCGATTGGAAGTGAGTAGGAACACGAAGATGAAACATTTTAGGGGTCCTCGGTAGGATGCAGCAAGTAGCCATGCCCTGTGCGTGCCCCTGTCCTTGCTCCTTACTCATTGGCTATTGTCTCGTCTCCAATAGGCATCAGTCCATTAGTATGTAGACTGAACAACTAATGCCCTGTACCAGTTGGGGCACTTGATCCTTACAGATTGGTTACCACATCCTCAAAATTTGTCTCGTCTCCAATAGGCATCAGTCCATTAGTAATCTTTTAGACTGACATGACTGACAACTACTAATGCAATGTGTAACAATTAGATTAATTAAGCTTAAAAAGTTCGGAAATTAGCCTCCATCTATGTAATTGGGTTTGTAATTAATGATATTTAAGCTTCATCAGACAAACATTTACATTTCTAAATGTGTGGATTCTATATGGTATAGCAGTATAGCACTGAGAACTGATCGATGGCGCACGGTGGTGGTAGACTGGTAGCTGCACTCCTCTTCAATTTTTATATTCATTCATTGTGTATAGTACGGCTTTTAATGCTGATGGGACCATGCATGCCCTCTTCTTAATTCGCCATTAACGCAAAGTTGTGGGCGCCGCGCCTGAATGGATGGATGGATGATGCAGGAGGCGTACATCGTACCGCGCGCGCCGGTGGAGCCGCCATTGCCCATGGACCAGCTGCCTCGTCCGGTCATCTTCCACGACGGCCGCCTGGTGCGCCGCCCGACGCCGCTGGTGGCGCTGCTGGTGGTGCTCTGGTTCCCCGTGGGCCTGGCGCTGGCCTGCCTCCGCATCGCGGCGGGGGCGCTGCTGCCCATGCCGCTGGTGTACTACGCCTTCTGGGCGCTCGGGGTGCGCGTCCTGGTGCGTGGCGCGCCGCCGCCGCCGCGCGCCGAGCGCGCCACGGGCCGGAGCGGCGTCCTCTTCGCCTGCTCGCACCGGACGCTGCTGGACCCCATCTTCCTGTCCGCGGCCCTGGGCCGCCCCGTCGCCGCCGTCACCTACTCGCTCTCGCGCCTCTCCGAGTTCCTGTCGCCCATCCGGACGGTGCGCCTGTCGCGGGACCGCGCCACGGACGCCGCCATGATCCGGGACCTGCTGGCCGAGGGCGACCTCGTCATCTGCCCCGAGGGGACCACGTGCCGGGAGCCCTTCCTGCTGCGCTTCTCGGCGCTCTTCGCGGAGCTCACCAACGAGGTGGTGCCCGTCGCCATGGAGAACCGGATGAGCATGTTCCACGGCACCACGGCCAGGGGGTGGAAGGGGATGGACCCATTCTACTTCTTCATGAACCCGAGCCCGGCGTACGTCGTCACATTCCTCAACAAGCTCCCGCCGGAGCTCACATGCGCCGGCGGCAGGACCAGCCACGAGGTGGCCAACTACATCCAGAGGCTCATCGCCGCCACGCTCTCCTACGAGTGCACGAGCCTCACCAGGAAGGACAAGTACCGGGCGCTTGCAGGAAACGACGGAGTCGTTGCCACCCCAAAGCCAAAGGTTGCTAGCTAAGGTTATTAAAAAAAAAAGGAAAGAAAATTCATTGTGGTGATGATGCATGGCAATGGGCAGTATTTCTCTCTTTGTATTGTATTGGTCACCTCTACTACGGTAATATATTGTACTATGGCTCTGTACCAACCGGAATTGAATGCAAGATCACACAAGGTGAAGTGAAAAAGGGGGGCAGGGACTATTCTCATTCGTGTCAGCAACGTGCATCTTTCTGCACCCAACAGCTAAGAACATAATAAAGACGGAGTTATTAATTTTTCGTTTGGTAGATTAATTATTAGTGCTTTAGGCCTTGTTTAGATTGAAAAAAATTTCAACCCGATGAATAGTAGCATTTTCGTCTTATTTGATAAATATTGTCCAATCGTGGACCAACTAAGCTCAAAAGATTTATCTCGTGATTTCCAACTAAACTGTGTAATTAGTTATTTTTTTTATCTACATTTAATACTTCATGCAAGCGGCTAAAAATTGATGGGATAGAAAGAAAGTGAAAAAACTTGAAATTTTTGGATGGCATCTTAGTTTGTTTAGATACGTTTCAAAAAAATTCCACTTTGCAATTTTGAACACGATGAATAGTATAACTCTCTCTTATCACATCAATCAATTACCAACTAGGCTCAAAAGATATATCTCGTGATTTCTATTAAATGTAGGTTTTTACCTAAAATAATAATTGCACAATTTGTGAGAAATGAAAAAACTTGGAATTTGGATGGCATCTAAATTGTTTAGATACCCTCAAAATTCCAAGTTTTTTCACACTCTCTCCATCACATCAATTTTTAGCCGTTTGCATGGAGCATTAAATGTAGGTAAAAAAATAACTAATTGCACAATTTAGTTAGAAATCACGAGATGAATCTTTTAAGCTTAGTTGGTCTACGATTGAACAATATTTACCAAATAAAACGAAAGTGCTACTATTCATCGGTTTGAAATTTTTTTCAATCTAAACAAGGCCTCATTAGGCAACTGGAGCACAGCTCTACACGTAAAAGGACACCAAACACCATTCATATACACACCACAAAGCAACTCGTTGCCCCACCCTCGTCCAACCTCCTATCTTAAGGAATGGAAAGCTTTCATTTCCCACAGGCCACAAGACAAGTTATCACGCCAAATGAAGGACGCAAGATTGCTCCAACCTTATCACGCCAAATGAAGGACGCAAGATTGCTCCAACCTTATCACGCCAAATGAAGGACGCAAGATTGCTCCAACCCTTGCCATTGATTAGATTGCTCAACTCAACAAGGTAACCCGTCCGCAATTTGGTACTTTGGACAAAGACATGAGTTCTAGCTCTTACCATTCCTTCTTCTGGGTTGCACTTATACGTGCTATACTCAGGACCTTGTTTGGATGCATGTGTATTCAGTTCAATCCATATGTGCTGGAATGGAATGGAATAGAACTTTATTTAATTTCACTCCAATCCACTTCAACACATGTGAATTGGGATGGATACATGCGCATCCAAACAAGGCCTCGGTCGTTCTAAACCCTGGTAATGGGAACAACTATGTATCCCGCCATGATACTTATCAGACAGCGGATTAATACCTTACTCTGCGCATACTTTGCAGCTCTTCCGGCAGAAGCCAGGAGCTTCCTTGGTCCCCACCATGTAGTTAGGGTTCTTGGCACACTCACCCACGGCGGCCCACTGGGGACAGAGGACATTGTCGTCCTCGCATCCGTCAGAGGAACCCGGCTGCTTGACAGGGAGGTCAAACGACCTCACATGGATCCATTTAGTTGCCGACCACTTCTGGCCTTCGATGACGGGGCAGCTACCGTGCAAACTCTCAGAGTCTGTTGTTGCATCAGGGTGGAGACTGAAGAACAGCAGGGCATCACCCTTTACCGGTTTAACTGCACAAGGAAACCAGCAGCAGCTAGACATCAGAGTAAATATGCATGGTGGAAGGTACACGCATGATACAATGCAGAGCTATGAAAGCCACATCATATCAAGGTCCAGTTTAGTTTGCAAAAAATTTTGCAAAATTTTTCACATTCCCCGTCACATCGAATCTTTGGACGTATGTATGAAGCATTAAATATAAATAAAAAATAAAACTAATTACACAGTTTAGACGAAATCCACGAGACGAATCTTTTAAGCCTAATTAGACTATGATTGGACACTATTTGCCAAATAACAACGAAAACGCTACAGTACTCATTTTGCAAAAATTTTTTGCATCTAAACAAGCCCCAAATAAAAAGGGCCATGGGCCATAGTCACATCGGGTAAGAACTGGTCAAGATGATATATAGCTTGCAGATCTGCACTGTAACTCGAGTTCTACCAGAAACACTGCTATACCTGCATATCCATTTCTTGCACAATCAGACCATGTGTCGTCCTTGGGTTGTAATAGCTTCTCCTGTGGAATGTTGGAGTTATTATTACAATTACAACTGGCGTTCTTGAGACAGTAACACAGGAAGGATAAGTAACTACCTCTGCATTGGGGAAGATGGTCTCTCCACCCTTCTCAACATTTGATAAGTACATGAGCACAGTGGCAATGCGATGGCCACCCAGGGCTTGATTATTTTTGTCATGGAAGTAGTCAAAGTGGGGTTCGTATTTCTCACCATTCTGGTAGTGCAATATCTGAATGGATTCACCATTCTCTGAGCATGCCAGAACCATAGAGTTAAGATTGTTGACAGTTAAAAGGAAGGAAATACAAGCCTAAAAGGGTTTTGAGTAATTTATTTAATTGAAGTTTTCGAGGTACCTGGTGGAAGAAATGTCCAAGCAGATATCCTCTCCTCTATTCTTGTTACTACTTCATCCTGCCAAGTGAATATCTCAGTTAACATATCGTCATATACATAGGTAATTGTTGCCAGCAAAGGCATAGATCTTCTACACTACATTACTAATTCCAAATAAGCCATGACACCTCAAGGCTTCGTTTGGAAACTAACAGCCTGTTCGGGAGGCCGTATCGTATCGTGGATTATTTACTGCTGGCTAGTTTGGTGTGAGAGAAAAACACTGTTCCATCTTTTTCCCTGGGGAGAGAAGGCCACGTGGGAAAAAAAACTATAGGCCATTTCACATCTGCATAAGAAAACTCCGTTGACAGGGGTCGTCAGCCGAACCCACCCACTTTCCCTGGGGCAAGCCTTGACCCCTCGAGCAGCGCCTCCCTTAGCCCTGTGCATGGGTCGTCTAATCCACCCATCCAAAATCCAACCCAAACCGTGATAAGTATTGATAAATGACTTGGGTGGATATGGGTTATGACCCATTAGACCTTCAAAGTGCCGCAAACCCCGGAGAGAAGTGCTGCCACTGCTGGGTTGCTGGCACCTCCTTGCCTCCTCCAGCCATTGCCTCGGTGTCCACCAGTGCCTCCACCTCCGCCTCCACATCAAGATCCCCCTTGCTGACGACCCATGACGGTTGGTGCTGCTGTCACCTCAAACACAGTGGAGACTGGAGACGCCTTCACCTCTTCCTCCACATCCACTATGGCGTCTCGACCTTGTCTTCTTCCTCCAGAATCGCAACAATGTGGGTTCTCTACCCTATCCTATAGGGTTCCTATACTTTTCACATCCTAGTTCTTGTAGATCTTCGAGAGAAGCATGGTGAAACTCGAAGATCATCTCCAAGGTCATAGCATACTGCAACAAGCACGTCCTCCCCTGCTACCTAGAGCTGGGGCCTGGGGCAAGGTCAGGTCAGTTTATTTCTTGTTTGTTGCCAGTTTGAGAGATTCTTGGTCTATTAGTAATCCGAGTTTGTGAGTGAGATCCCAGTAATATATGAGTGATTTCTTCAAAGTGAAGTTTACCTTGTGATACTGCCCTGTATCATAGTTCTCAGATCTGAGGGGCGCTATGTTTGAGCGATTGAAATTCACTACGCTAGACAGTGGGAGGGACTGAATTTCAGAATATTCTGTGTGCAGCAAACAAAATGGCCCTACTATTATTGTGCATTACATGCATAGAGGATAAATTCATTGGACATCTCAGGTAAGACATTAGGTACAAAAATGACATTATATTAATTAAATATTTCATAGACAGTTGAAATGTATAAAGCTAGAGCATAGCATTTTTAAGTTGCACTGTAAAATTTGTGGCTCAGCATAATCCATCATGTTTATAATATGCTATACGTGCTAGCCTAATAACAATAATATATTGCGGGAGAGAATTCCCAATTGTGTGCATCCTATGGTCATCAAACTTTCAGACTTAGTCATTCACCATAACTTGCCCCCAAAATCTTTTGGTTCAGAACCAAGATCATCAAACTTTCAGACTTAGACCTAGCACCAATTCATTGCCTTATCATCACACTGTGATTCTATGCTAATGCCATATATGTCAGCTGAGTCTCTCAAATAAGCCTAGTGGAGGTCTACCTTAAGTGCCAGTGTATGTAAAAAAGGTTTCGAGATTTGCACTCAGAATGAAGCAAGAGCATTTAGCCAGCTAAAGTATCTTCCTTCCAGAGAGTAATGTTCTATAATTCGTTTGGTCCCCTTTTTTTCACAATTCAACTTCTCCATTTGAAGGAATAGAAAATAAGCTTTATCCTTTAAAAGTGTATTTCTTGTACAAATGCATTAAATTAAAGATTAATCGATGAAGTATCTGTAAACCTTTATTCTAGTCCAACTGTTGCTGTCTTGTCAAAAATACAGAGAAAAACTTTTCACTGGCCCATAGCCCTGAATATTAGTCTGAATAACAAGTTGCCCATCTTCCTCTCTCCAAACACCTCAAGGTGATGATATCGCTAGAATCAAGTTATTTGTAACTAATGTGTGCTAGCTCAGTCATTAGCTGAAAGCCAGTGAACAATTTGACTAGCTTTTTCTTCCTAGATTAACTAGAAAACAATGTGTCACAGATCCATTGCAGACACAATTACAGATTAGAAGCAAGAATTGTCTATAAAAGCAGGGTACCAAAGCTACATCTCCAATCAAATTTCACACAAGTTGATTGGCTAATAAAGGTGTCAACATAGTGTCTTTGCCTACTTTTGTTAGGTGCAGTAAGACAGAGCATGTCAATAGGGCAATCTCTAGTTTTTTTTTTTTTATTTTGTATGCACAACAAGGCAATCTCTAGCTGTTTAATTGCTTCAGCCATTGATATTATGATTTACATTTTCAGTTTGCACGAAATTCATATCTCAGAAGTTAATAGATGAAGATGTCAAATGGTGCTCAACATGCATCTCCTATTTTGATCAGCATGTAGAAATCAATTACAATGCAGTTTATTGAATTTATTGATAGTGAACAAAGGTTGCTTGATATTAGATGGTATTCGGTTCAACTTTAACTCAAAGTAATATATGTGGATGTATGGATAGTGGAACTCCAACTTGTCCTGAGGCTGGGTGTGTTTTAACTCTGCGGTGGAGTGCCAGTACAAGTGAGAGGCAGGGTTGAACTGTGCACTATTATACTCGGAGTTAGGTAAACTTGTAACGGTGGTACTAATTTAAATTTCAATGGCCCTGTTATTCTTTTGAAATTTTCAGGACTTTTTTTTGAACCTAATACTTCTAATGCAGCTATAACCTAAATGGGTTGATACTCTCCTTAATTCTAGAGGTTAACAAACTAATTAAAAATCCAGTCATTCCATCTATATAAGGATGGGCTTGTACCTCTACTCGTTGATCAAGATCTATTTCATAGTTCCTAGTATCTCTCATCTATCCCTGCCATGTTGTGCCATCAGTCATCAGCAATTAACATACTGCTTTGGTTCAGGGCCATCTAACTAATACAGATGACACATGACAGAGTGTATGATGTTCTGAACCTAGAGGGATAGCTCAGATTCAACTAGCAAGTCCTAAGCAATCACAGTAAGATGCATGAGAATGAATGGAATTAAGACATTGATGCAGGTGGAACATGACTCAGCAACAGCTCGAACAGGTTTATCAAATGAGATGATAAATTGATAATGCACACATATAGGACCTGTTTGGCACAGCAACAGCTCCAAGACTATTTGGAGCTGGCCAGTCCTAGATCCAAGAATATTTGGAGCTGGTCATTCCTAGCTCCAAGAAAATCGTGGAGCTGGAGCTGTGGACACACTAAAGGTTTTAGTTAAGCAATATTGTATTATTTTGGATTAAACACATCTGTCTAATCCCTCTATTTTATCCTGAAAACTCCAAACTCTAAATCCTGCATGGATGTCAGAGCAGGAGCTGTATCAAACAGGGCCATATAGTAACCACATAAACTGTTAAACGAAACAACACATGTTGACCATGCATGTATGTGAAGGATGAGTGGATGACTGCGACCAATTCCTACACTAACAAAACCAAAACTTCATGGACAATTCAGACATTGAACCAGAACCCAATAAAGCCAATGTGCAAAACAAAGACAAAATGGCAACAAACAAACTACAGCAGAACAGTACATCATCCAAACATGGTATTCAAAATCTTACTGTCTAGTGCAAAGAGTTCAGCACATTAAACCCAAAGAATAAAGATGGCTGAAGAAATCTGACCCATGTCAACCATGGTCTGTTTTCCAGATTCAAGTCCATCCCTGCTTACATGCTATTTTCTCTATGGCTGTTATAACACAGGTTTGGAACAAACACCTTGTTCTGGACTGACAGTTGGATCCATGGCAAAAGGATCAGTGACCTTGTGCCCCAAGTTTTTGCATTGGTCTCATGTTTTCCAGATTCAAGTCCATCCCTGCTTACATGTTTTTTTCTCTATGGCTGTTATAACAGAGGTTTGGAACAAACACCTTGTTCTGGACTGACAGTTGGATTCATGGCAAAAGGATCAGTGACCTTGTGCCCCAAGTTTTTGCATTGGTCTCAAAGAGAAGAGCTAGCAGGACTGTACACTAGGCCCTCTCAAATAATTTGTGGGTCTCTGATATCCAAGGCACTCTAACTGTGGGAGTCATCTCAAATTTCTCTCTGTATGGGATTTGGTCAAGGATGTGATCCTGCAGCCCAGAGTCGCAGATTATCATATCTGGTGGTTATCTTCAAAGGGCCAATATTCAGCAAGGCCGGCTTACAAAAATCTCTTCCAGGGAACGAGTTCTTTTTGTCCTTATACTAGAATTTGGAAATCATGGGCTCCAGGAAAATATAAATTCTTCTTATGGTTGGTAGCTGCAGCCCAGAGTTGCAGATTATCATATCTGGTGGTTATCTTCAAAGGGCCAATATTCAGCAAGGCCGGCTTACAAAAATCTCTTCCAGGGAACGAGTTCTTTTCGTCCTTATACTAGAATTTGGAAATCATTGGGCTCCAGGAAAATATAATTTTTCTTATGGTTGGTAGCTCACGACTGGTGTCCGGTGTTAGACAGCAGACCTTTTGGCAAGAAGAGGGCTTCCTCATCCTGATAGATGTCCTCACTGTGATCAAGCTGAAGAATCTATCAACCACTTACTCCTGTCATGTGTTTTTGCAAGAGAATTCTGGTTCAAACTTCTACAAAGAGTTGGCCTGCAGTTCCTTGCCCCGCGGATCGGTGAGGAGTTATTTAATGATTGGTGGGAACGAATCTAAACGTTAGCCACCAGTTACAGAAAGGCTTCAACTCCCTTGTCATCCTTGGTGCTTAGACCTTGTGGATTCATTGTAATAAGCGTTTGTTTGATGGAGTTTCTCCAGACTTGGCTAGAGCCTTGCTGCTCGCTAGGGATGAGTTATTTTTGGGGTTTGGCCAGGGCTAGAGGTATCTCCTACCTCCTCACCCTTGTGCTTGTGCCGGTGTAGTGTGTTTGCTTTGGTTGGGTCGTTTCATCCTTTGTCACAGGTGAGTCGGATTGTTAGTAGCAAGACTTTTGTGGTGTTGGTGTGTGTTTGTAAGGGCTCCCCCCCTTCTTCTTAATATAATGATACGCAGCTCTCCTGCATGTTCGAGCAAAAAAAAGATAAAAAAACCAGTCATCTTAACCCAAATATCAAGGGACAACACTCCTACCAAAACTCAAGTTAATTAAAGAGACAAGCCAAATTTTGTGTGGGGTCATCAAGGGACACAACAATGTGTAATAAGAACCATTCCTAGGATGCCATCCGATAAAATTCAAGTTTCCTGCCATACGTTTAAGGTACAATGCCCCATTTGTGGAAAAATTATGAGAAGTGTATGATGCACTATTCTAAAAAACTGAAACTTAAAAAACATCACAGATGCAGTACAATGTTATGTTGTGTAGTCATGCAAAATTCATGGTTTTCTTTTTGGATCAACAGTGCGGCACCCACAGGGCACCAAGTGTGCACCCAAAAAAAAAAAGGGATACAAATTTAGTGAAGACGAAACCCAGCAAGAACAAATAATCCATTAGTGATTTTGTGTACATACGAGACAATATGGTCCTACGGTTCACATTCAATCAAGTAATGTTATGAGCAATATAATTAAGCAACCAGTGAAACAAACAAGCCTTTAATAAAGAGAAATGAGTCAATTTTGTTGACCTTAATTCACCAAGTGTAAGATATAAAGAGGTCTAGTCAACTATAAATTAGTATGATATTTTGCTCTAGATAACTACAGGTACAGATGCTTAGAAACATCGGCGTTCAATGGATCACTGTATCTAAATATTTTTTTAAAAAAAGTTAATCGTTGAATTTATTGATTATAGATAGTGAAATCCAGCATGAAAATTGTGTATGAGCACCACAAGTAAAAAACAAACTTAGTCATGCTAGCTACAGTATCTACAGAACCATAAAGAAACAATCAAACTTCACAAATGACCACAAAAGAGCTATTATAGTAACAAATATTTAATTGCATGAAAGCATTAACCCATAGATCGCCACTGTTAAGTATTAAGTCTTAACCTAAGAACCATGTAGAACAATCAGTAATTCAAGGAGCAAATAAATTTCCCTCTTATTTCGGGATTGCAATACCCAAAGTAAGTTTCAATTGTTGCTTAACAGTTTAACCAATGTAGCAATGTCAATTGCTTGTGGAGACCACCATGAATGTACAAGCATTACCTTCGATTACTTCATACACAGGCAAAGAATCTACATGGTACTCCTTTCCATATCCGAACCATTCGAATCCAGAAGATGACAATGGAAAGAAAGTGAAATCGATTGGAGCGCCATCTGCGCACCTGCTTCTTCTCCAGGAACATGCCGGAGCTGGTGCGCACCTCACTCTGGACGCTCTTACCGGACTCGTTGTCCGCTACCATAGACTTCTCCAGCTTGTCCTTGGCCTTTCAACCAATCAAACGCCGAATCAATCAACCAATGAACGAACCAAACCAGACATCACAAGGTACCCGCCTCCGGCACTCACCAACGTGATGAGGTGGTCGCACTCCGCATCCGACAGGAAACCCTTGTGCAAGAACGCCCTAATAGCCACACGAAATCACACAGCCGTCAGACTCCCGCACGACCTAGGGTTTTAGGGGAAGGAGAGAGCGGAGGGTAGGAGGGAGATCAGATCGTCACCTGGGGCGCCACGAGAGTTGGACCACGCGGGAGGGGTCGAAGGAACCAGTGCCCCGGCTCGCCGCAGAGGCGCAGCCGGCAAGGAGGAGCGCGAGCACCGCGGCGAGGAGGAGGCGGCGGCAGAAATCCATGGCGCGGCGAGATGGGAAGGTGACTAGCGGTGTGGCACTTGAACTGGGGAAGAAGAAGCGGTGTGCGTGTAGTTAACCGTCCAGGCGCCGAGGCGATGTCAGACTGCCACTGACAGCGGGCCCGGCAATACGTGGACCCCGAGCGAAGAATGGAGGGGGGTGGACCTGGTGAGGGAAGAATGCCAAAGTCGCTCTCTGGAAGTTTCCTGGCGTGTCGCTTGCTGCACTGGAAGCCGGTGACGTCTTTTTCGGGCTTAAGGTACCTTGCACCTCATTTTAAAAAAATTCAGAATTTTCCGTCGCATCGAATCTTTTGACACATATATGAAGCATTAAATATAAATAAAAAATAAAACTAATTACACAGTTTAGATAAAATTCACGAGACGAATCTTTTAAGCCTAATTAGACTATGATTGGACACTAATTGCCAAATAACAACGAAAATGTTATGATACCATTTCGCTAAAAAATTTACAAACTAAACAACCCCTAAGTTTTGGAGAGAATTTCATTGTTATCGCTCAGACCCGTAACAATCCTTTTATTATCCTCTAATTATAGACTTTCCTTCGCTACTATCCATTAAAAAAATTTATCTTCTTATCGTCACTACCGGACAAGTCTTATTTCCTTAATTGTCATCCGCAAAGATAATTTGTTTCCTTAAATACCATTGAGAGAACAAAAACACCATTACAATGTGTTCGTTACATAGGACTAACCCGTGAGCATCATTAATAATTAAATTTGATCACTTTTTATAGTCTGAATTTGATAGTATGCTTAGACAATTTATTTCACTGGATTCATTAAATTTAAGTTTAATTCACAGACAAAGCTACAAATTTCATGGTCAAACAATAAATGTTCACAAGAGTTATCAGGTCAGGAAGAGCATGCATCAAGGAGGGAAAGATTTTTTTTAGAAAGTAATTAGAGATGGATCACACTTAATATGGAAGGATGCGTTGTTTTTCGGACTTTGAACAACGGAGGATGTCGAATTTTTAATAGATCTTAGAGATAAAAATAAAAAATATCTAAGTAGAGGTAGTACCAAATTAAACTTAAATTTAGTTAATCCCGAAAAATATATTATCTAAGCACACTATCATGCTAAGACTATAAAGAGTGGTCAAATTTGGTTATCAACGCTGCTCATGGAGTTAGTCATGTGTAACAAACACCTTGTAACAGTGTTTTGTTCTATATTTTTAAGAGAACAAATTATCTTCATGGATGGCAATCAAGAAAATAAGGTTTGTCCATACAACGGTATTATGGTAATGGTAATGAGGGGATACAAAATTCTAGGATTTAGATGGCAAAAAAAGGGTTTGTTAAAGGTTTGAGTGGCAGTGAGGAAATTCTCTCTAAGTTTTGTGTGAGAGACTCTGTAAAAAGGGATCTCTAAAGAATAGGATTTTTAACTTTAAAAAACTAGAGTAATGCAACAATCTATTTATATAAGTTAAACCACTCTTCGTATTTAAATATGTCACATCAAACAAATTTGCCATTTTATTGTAGAAGCCAGAGTAAAATACATGGACAATGTTTGAACTTGTCTCATTGTTTATTCAGATCTCTGAACTCTTAAAGCGTATTTTAGGTCTTTGAATTTATCTTTGTGTGTCGTCTAGATCATAACTCTTAAAATACTATTTTTAGATCTCCAAACTTATCTTAGCGTTATTCAGGTCCTAGAATTTGCCATAGTGTATCATTTAGGTCCAAATAGACATGTCACATGCTACAATTATTGGACCGATAGCTCTATTTCCAACCAATTGAAATAAGAAGTCTAGCGTGTTGTGCCAAATCTTGACCGGTAAGAAGTTCAGACACTTGAGATTTGGTTATCCCTAATGCAATGGAAGCTTTTGATAAAATATCAAAGGAAGACAATGCCCTAGCTAAAAAAGAACCAAACAGGTTCTCAAAAAAATTAGTATTCAAGCAAATCAAATATTGCCATTCATAAATCTGTCTCCTGCGTTGCCACGGTACTTACTTATAGCTTCTCGTGTTTTGTTCTCTATATATTTGATCCTTATGTTCACCCTGGTATTTTTTAACATAGCTTTTATATATATTTGCATCATAGATAGAGGATTGACAAGCTGACGACCATAGAACCGAAGGTGAAGACGTGTCTAGAGGCCAAGAACAAGCACGAGGAGGAACACGCAGGTAGGTTGCTAGCTCGTTTGGTATTATATGCTAGAATTATATTCTTTTTTGAAAGGAGGGAGTAGCACTGTAGCAGAGCGAACTAATTTAAACTCATGATTTCACAAAGCAAAATCTGATGCAACAAACAACGGAGTAGCTATATTATATGTGCCTTTTTTAAACTTCCTTTAGGCGACAAATATAAACCTTTGGATCAAGATCTAACATTCCTTACATTTTTCCTCCTATGGTCATACTCTTATGTCCTTCTTAGTTTGTTCTTTAATGCCACAGCCTGCCATCCTCCTCCTCTAGCACCAGCAGCATCCCCGCCATCGGAGTTGCGCTGTCCCCGGCGACGCTAATTACTAAGGGCGGTCCCCAACAGTTGGATACAAGTCGCTAGCGACTTAGGGCGCGTTTTTTGGGGCTCTCAACGGCTCCGGCTCCGGCTCTTGCATACAGGTACTGTGCATCCATGTAGCGAGTAAAAAAGAGCTCTGGCTTCTTCACCACACAACACCAAAACCAGGAGGATACAGTATGCTACAGTAAGGAGCGGGAGCCGGCAAGAGCTCTAGAGCAGAGAGGAAATAAACAATAGAAGAAAATGCTACCTGTATGGCATCAAGAAAGGGCACCAGGATGTCAGAGACAGTAAATTTCTCGAGAAAAAGTCTACTTAACCTCCCATCTTTTATACTTGGTCTACTTCACCCATAACTATGAAATCGTCTGTTTTACTCCTGAACTTTCCAAAACCGTCTATTTTACCTCCCGGATGGTTTTTGACAGCGGTTGCTACAGTACACAGCGGGTTTGCTACAATAATGGTGGGTTTGCTACAGTGCCGGTGGGTTTGAATTTTCTTTTTTTTTAGTTTTGGTGAATTTTTGAAAAATCATAGTAAGTCATAGAAAAATCATAAAATGAAAATTCTAATTTTATTGGACTCCACATGAGTAGATCTACACAGTGAATATATAATACGGTATGCTTTAGTACAAATTTTTTACTGTAGCCTTAGATTAATTGGAAAATCTAATTTTGTCTGTAATTAATTGAAATAATTCATAGCTGCAGCTTCTATGGTCCAATTGTGGTAAAATTTTTATGGTACGCTAATTATTGTATGCTTGAACTATAGTAAAAATTTCGTATTCATTGGACTATGTATAACTTAGTTATAGATAAATTCTAATTAATTACAGAAAAAATTGAATTTTTTAATTAATCTAAAGCTACAAAAAAATTGTACTAAAACATACCGTATTATATATTCACTGTGTAGATCTACTCATGTGGAGTTCAATAAAATTAGATTTTTCATTTTTCAATAATTTACTATGATTTTTCAAAAATTCACCGAAAAAAAAGAAAATTCAAACCCACCGCCACGGTAGCAAACCATAGTTACTGTAACAACCCCTGGTTACTGTAGCAAAATCGCTGTCAAAAACCACCTAGGGGTAAAATAGACGGTTTTGGAAAGTTCAGGGGGTAAAACAGACAGTTTCATAGTGGGGGTGAAGTAGACCAGGGCCCCGTTCGCTGGTCTGAACTTTGGCTGAAACTGGCTGAAAAACACTGTTTTGGCTGAATTATTGTGAGAGAAAAACACTGTTCCGGCTGAAAAAATAAGCCAAACAAGCCAAACTTTGACAAGCGAACGGGGCCCAAGTATAAAAGGTGGGGGTTAAGTAGACTTTTTCCATTTCTCGAATACCGTGTGAGCTAGCTGTTTGAGACGTCGCTAGCGAGTCCATTTTCGACATTCTTTCTTTTTTTCAAAGGACGACAAAAGCTTTGCCGCGATTTCTATTAGACGATAAAAGAAAAAAGGCAAATATCCATCCAGTTTTTTAAACAGAAACCGGGTCCAAAAGCCATACAACTCAGGAGAGTGCACCACTTGTCCTAGCAATTTTGGTACAACAACTGGACAACTATCACAACTCACACCACTACTTCATCCAACTTGGTCAGAACGACCCAACTAAATAACTCAAATATCAACTAACAAGGACCGAAGAAGACGACGTCCTGCCGAGCGACACCAAACAGTAAGAATCAATCGCGAAACTAGACTGCCTAGCCATGCCCCAAGGAGGAAACGACGCCAAACGCGCCGACATGGTAGCCCGCCAAGAAAGGTTTTCACCTGCAACATCCAGTACGGTAGGAGAAGAGATAGGAAAGGACGCCTTCAAGAAGCGAATGACGTCCGCAGATGTCGACAAAATATGGTCGGCAGTCTACCCAGGGGTATGCCCAAGGTAGTAGATTGTTGGCGACAGACAGATGCGCAAGCTACGAATAAGACGGTGATACAAGACAAACACGAGGTTTTATCCAGGTTCGGCCGCCAAGAAGGCGTAATACCTACGTTATGCGTCTGATTGTATTGTTGTATGTCAATGAGAGGTGTTTTTTAAGGGATCCCCTGCCCGCCTTATATAGTCCGGAGGGCAGAGTTACAGATCTGGAAACTAATCCTAGCCAGTTACAATTGTCATAGGTGGCCGGATAAGGATTCCTATTCTAACTGACCAGGATCTTGCTTGATCGCCAAATCCGTCTTGACTCCTTGTGCGGGACTCCGAACAGGTTGATCGGGCCGTGCGTCGTCTTTAGGTGGACCGGACCCTCTGATCTGGGCTGGCCCAAGCCTAGCCATAAGGGTATAGGGGTTAATACCCCCACAGCTAGTCCCCGAGCACCATGTATTATGCTGCAACACGCCATTTTAACCTTCTCCGAACAGTGAGGCTTGAGTTCTTGACATCTCTGACCACTGTTGTCATCGGAGAAGTAGTTTATCCGAAGAATGCATGGTGCTCTTAAAAAAAGAAAAAGATTTCCGTCTTGGGAAGTGTGCCCACTTGTATTTCTGAAAAGAAATGTAAGTACGTCTTTGATCATCAGAGGCGTAGGGGTCGAAAAACAAACACATTCACCCAAGGTGAAGTGTGCCCACTTAGTCCCCGAGCCTGGTAGTAGGTGACGTAGGCACATGGTGCCAGGGTCTAAAAAGGAATTCCCGGTTAAGTTGAAAATCAATTGTCGTCGACAAAGCGATCACGAGATGCCTTGCAGATGCATCGCACCGATGTAGTCCCCGAGCTTCTTTGGAAGGCGAGGTATGAGCCTTGTAGCAAGGTCTAAATAAATGCCTCTCAAGCTGTATGTGAGTACAAATCACATGTAGCCGAGGGAGAGCGGTCTCGAGCAAATGGTCGGGATAGTTCCGAAAGCACGATAGTAATCCTGAATTATGTCACGACCATTCAACTTAGCTGATCCAAATTATGTCAAAGCATAGGGGTCAAAGCATAGGGGTCAATTAAATAAACACATTCACCGCAAGGTGAAGTGTGCCCACTTAGTCCCCGAGCCTAGTAGTAGGTGACGTAGGCACGTGGTGCCATGGTCTAAAAAAGAATTCCCGGTTAAGTTGAGAATCCAATCACCGTACAGGCGATACGAGATGCATCGGTAGGTGCATCGTACCGATGTAGTCCCCGAGCTTGCTGGAAGACGAGGTATGAGCCTTGTAGCAAGGTCTAAATAAATGCCTCTCAACTGTATGTGAGTACAAATCACATGTAGCCGAGGAGAGCGGTCTCCGAGCAGTGGTTGGGATAGTTCCCGAGCACATTAGTGTCAGAGCAGTCCCCGACCACGGTAGTGGTCTAGGCAGTCTCCGAGCATGTTAGTGGTCAGAGAAGTCCCCGAGCACGGTAGTGGTCTGGACCATCCCTGAGCACGAGACATGCAGCGAAGAAACGAATGCCGCTTGAACTGTTATTTGGTGTATTTATCTTCTTACTCTGTCAAGTCCAATCTGACACGTCTGGTCAGAAAAAGCAGACGGGTATAGCACGCTATACTGCCATCCTGTCTTTTCAAGCAAACAGTCGCTTGACACCTGTAAGAAGGTGCGCCAGTGTGGGCCTTCTCACACTAGCAATGAAGAGGCGCGTACACTGGTAGCGAAAGGGCGTGTTTATTGGCATAGATCTCGAGGTTGTGAAAACAACCATCTTTGGCGCGTGCGCACGTCTCCCAAGAATCCCGGGTGAACGAAACGGCGGAACTCTTGGTTATTTATAATATAGAACTGGTAAGTTACTTTTTACCGATCCCCATTACCATTCGCCGCCGCAGCCTTCTTCTCCCTCTTGCCAACCCTAAATCCTCCGAAATCATCGCCAATCACCCCTCCACCACATCCACCTCCATCAGCAAGGGCGGATTCATGGCGAAGAGTGACACTCAGAAGAAAGCCGGAGTCATGGCGAAGGAATGGTGGAAGTCAAGAAGCAACGAGCAGACCATCGAAGACCTCATCACCATGGGAGTACTCCACAACAAGGAACTCGCAGGATGGCGCGTGCTAGAAGGAGAAGGGTACCCCGATCCACAACCAGGTGAGATTGTGGTTTTTGAAGATTTCTTCAAGCGAGGTTTTGGGGTTCCAGTGCACCCTTTCCTTTAGGGGCTCTGCTTGTATTATGAGATTGGGATTTGCAATCTGCATCCCAACTCGATTATTCTTGTCTCCACCTTCATTCATCTTTGCGAAGCATATGGTGGCTTCCAGCCCCATTTCAACTTCTTTCGCCATTTTTTTACATCTCTCACGGAAGAAAGCGGGATGACGGCTCAAAGATAGCGGGGTGTGTACATCAATGCGTGATGGGATGAAGGCCCAATACTTGTAATCGCCTTGGAACACATCATTTGGAGGACTGCATACAGAAGTGGTTCTACATCCGTGAGGAGCCAAACACAATCACATTGTGCGACATGGGGTTCATTAGGAGAAGAAGAACAATTTGGTCGGAAAAGCCCGAGCACACGGAGCAGATCCAAGAACTAATTGGGTTGATCCCGTGGAGGAAGTTGGACGGTCCGAAAGCGTGGTCGGAAACTTCATCACCGAAGGATCCGGCCTTGCTAGAGGAGGAACATCCACTCACGAATACCAAGGTAGCGCAGACCCAACTAGGACCGAGCAAGGGCGCTTGACAAGATAGAAGTCAAGGCAGATTGGAGAGCTATTCAACTTAGCCGATCCAAATTATGTCGAGTTGAGCGACATCGAGCATGCTTTCAAGTGGCCCAACCTCCCCCAAAGGTAAATTATGTTGCCTTGTACCCGTAGAGTTATGTTGTAACAGAAACTTACTGTGTTGTCGCCTTTATGTTTTTCAGAGGAATGGTCGTGACAGAGCAGCAGTGTTCGTGTCTCCACCCCCTGGTGTAGATTGGCCGCAAGTTGCTAGCCCAACCGCCCAGACCAACACCAGGATCGAAGACGTCGACTAGGCCATACTCGGGGTTGGGGAGGAGGCAACGGTTAGGGCTGCTGGTAAGCGGCCGTGACGCCGCACAAGCGTCGCCGAGCCATTTTACACTTTGTTAGATGATGAAGCAGAGGTGTAGACATCTGCCGACTAAATCCCTCGAAAGAAGAGGAGACAACAGAGTCGACGGAGCGGGGTGGCTCCTCCGTGCGCTGGGACTCGCATCACCGAACCAACGCAATGCAGAGGACAAGCGGCAAAGGGTCGATCATCAAGCCCCCGACACGGTATTAGTCGTCGGGAAAGAGACCGGTGGCACTGCGGAGCACTGCAGACAAGCACGGACAAAGAGACGCGCCTTCGCCACATCATTCCGTGCTTCCAAGCTATAAGAATTTGTAACCTTGATGTAAGCTTACAATTTATATTGAACACTGTTGTCTTCTGAACTTATCTCTGATATATTAGGTCGGCATCCACCAAAAATCCCGACCAACTAGCCGGGTGTGGCATGGCTCCACCAGCCATGACGGAGAAAACTGCCCAGCAGCCGGCTATGGAGGAAACTATAGCAGAAAGTCCGCCGGAGCCTCAGCAGACGAGCGGCCAGACAACAGTCCCCGAGCAGCTGGTCGAGGGGAGAGCCGAGCCAAGTACAAGTGCTCCGAGCACTAACCCTGCTAAGGAGAATACTTCGGCGCCAAGGGTATCAGACCAAACCGATGAGCAGCAGCCGGGGGTGGCACAGAGCGCGTTTGCCGATGCTACAGCCCGTGGGAAAGCCATAGTGATCGTAGAGACTGCGAACTCCAGACCAGCGCCACTACCCGAACGAGAGGCCAAAGAGGACGAAGTAGAAGAGGTCCTAGGCCGTCCCCAGGACAAGCGACAACATATATATGTGTCGCGCTGGTGGAACGACCATTGGGTTATGCATGAGGAAATCCCAGAGGTCGAAGAGACCATGAAAGTTGAACGAGTAGCAAAACGTCTGGTGACGGAAGTCAAGGTATGTTTGGCTTGACCACTTGATCCTGCTATCTAGTCAAACTGTCTGACTTAGCGTTTTTACATGCAGGACTTGATGAAGACCGCAAGGTACCGAAAGAAGTGCTTCGATCAAATTGAGGGGATCACAGCAAGCAATAGAGAACTGGCTGCCGAGGTGGAACGCTTACGCCACCAACTTGAAGCCACCGACCAGGAGAGGACGGAGCAAGAGGCACAGAATCCAGAACCTGGTCGTCCAGCTCAGTAACAAAGAGCAGGAAAAAACAAGTAAGTTGTCACTTTATCACAGCAAGTGCATGACACGTGTTGTTGCTTTGTTGGTAGTAACATCGTAGAAAAGTGGCTTAGAAGCCAAGTAGTCATCTCCAAGAGGAGAATAGCCATGTGGTCAGTAGAGTGTGGTCGCTGAAGGAGGACAACAAGAGCGCGCACACGACGACCACAACTCTAGGTCTACACAACCAAGATGAAGGAGGAACTGAAAGGCAAGTATTCCAGACCACCTTACTCATTCTATTGCCCGTGTTATCTTGTCGTGGCGTGACATTTTAATATATTGTACGGTTTGCAGTTTTGAAAGCCAATGCCAAGAAGCATCTAGAAACCGTGATGAAAGATCACGATGGCTGGAAGGCACGATGCCTAGAGATCACCGAGGATCGGGACGCATGGAAGAACCGGTGCCAGGAAGTGGCAACTAGCATTTTGCCCATCCTCAACCTTATCGACCCAGTAACTTACGGAGAAATGCCAAGGACGCCGCTTGCTTGGGTGGTCGAGAGATGCCAAAAGGCATGGGAATGGTTCAAGAGTTCGTGAAGGAGGCGGGTGAGTATACAAAGCGCACATGTGCTAAGCATGGTGCGTGCCCACTACCCCCGATCGATCTCAAGCGCTGAGGTTTGGGTACCAAGGAGGTAAATCGAGACAAAGGGTGAGGAGCTTGGATGACCCAAAGTGGACTGTCTTCTCTTCAAAGATAATTGGCACATTAACCTATGTGGAGGTGGGATAGCACTGCATGCAGTACGCCATCAACAAGCTAATTTGGAACGCCATTAGTTGTGAGCCAACCCGGTGAAAACTGCGATCATGACCACCCGACCAGCATCGGCGGGGCCATCCTCTTCGACTCGAGCAAGTACAAGAGTCCCGAGACTCGGCGGGATGTTGGAAGTAGCGAAGCGATGAGGTGCCGCGATGCCCGACCGATATGAGAATAGGCTAGAGTCAGAGAAAGAGGATGTAGTTGTGTTATTGTAAACTTGTACCTCTTTAGGCAATCTTGTAATAACATAACTGTATATCATTATAAGCTTATTTGTTTTGTATAAAACATATTTAAGCTTGAAACTCGTGTTGGCGTAACTAAGTGAGAACATGTTAGCGTTCTGTTTAGTTGTACCAGTTTACTCGACACGTCATCACGAAAAGTTTGGACGATACGATTTGGCATGTGGTCGGAGTGTGAGGTGCATGACCTGTGCACACACAGACGCGAACAAGTCAAACCAGGGGGAACCTGCCGATCACCCGTAGCGTAGAGAGCGGATCCCATGCACGCATTGAGAGGAACCAGAGACAGAGCCTGCTCCAAAAACCCGTGAAGAAATGGTGGTCGGCTTTGACTGGCTAAGTTAGAATAACCGTAAAATTCGAAATGATACAATCATAGTGGTCGAAGAAATCATAATAGCTTTATTGAATTAAATCAAAAGTACAAGAGGAGTACATATCTTAGTAGTTAAGCATAGAAACGCCTAAGCTTATCGATGTGCCATGAATTTGGTACGTCCGTCTGCACTGGCCCGTGTGAGCTAACTGTAAGGCGTTGGTCGTGTGACTTCCTTGATCATGAAGGCCCCTCCATGGAGTTGCAAGTTTATGGACGCTTGACTGATTCGTCTTCCACTTGAGGACCAGGTCCCCGACCACGAAGAACCGCTCCTTAACGTTCTTGTTGTAGTACCTGCGCAAAACAATAAGGTATTTGGCTGTACGTACGCAAGAATCGAGCCGCTTCTCTTCTGCACTATTCACTTCTAGCTCCCTCGCTTCATTGGCCTTATCTTCATCGAAGTTCTCTACCCGTCTTGATCTAAAGGCTATATCCGCTCGAACCTTGCGCCCAAAGACCGTAAACCATAAAGTATGGTGACATGCCGCGGATTATGCGGTCGGAAATTTTGGGTTTTGAGGCCCAGCACCATGGTGGTAACTCTTTGAGTCATCTTCCGGGTGCTTTGTCATTTTCTCTGTACATCCTCTTCTTCAATACGTCCAAAATCATACCGTTTGCCCGCTCGACCTGTCCATTAGCTCTAGGGTGCGCCACCGAGACGTATTTTACTACTATGCTCCTTTCATCGCAGAAGTCCCAAAAAGCGTTCCCGGTGAACCGAGTACCCGGATCGTTGATGATCTTTGTTGGGTATGCCAAAGCGGTGGATGACTTGGTCGAGGAACGTAACAGCCTTTTCTGAGGATGCCTGTACTAGAGGCATGTACTCTATCCACTTAGAAAATTTGTCGATCAGTACAAAGACACATGTAAATTTCCCAGGAGCCGGTTTGAATGGCCCGATCATATCCAGTCCCCAACATGTGAAGGGGCAAGAGGCTGGTATTGTCTGGATCTCATGTGCTAGTACGTGGATTCTCTTGGCAAAGAACTGACAACCCTCACAGTGCCGGACTAGCTTCTCTGCATCAGCTACCGCTGACGGCCAATAGAACCCCGCTCGGAAAGCCTTGCCGACCAACGTTCTCGAGGCTGCGTGGTTGCCGTAGGAGCCGGAGTGGATTTGGTCCAGGAGATGTTCGCCATCCTCCCGGGTTATACACTTCATCAAGATTTCCTCTTTTGCGTTCTTGCGCCATAACTTGCCATCGACGGCGAGATCATCGCCATCGCGACGCATCAAGCACTCGTTTTCTGTCGTCGATTAAGAATCATGCTGCCGTCTGTCAGGTACCTGATGAAAGGTTCTCTCCAGTCGGGCTCATGCGTGGTCGGAGGTGGCTCAGTGGAGCTTGACGCCGGAATCGTAGCCACCAATTGCTTGTTTAGAGGCTTGTTGACCGTGGGATCTTCCTCCTCGATGGAAGGCGTGAGCAGGTCTTGAACAAATACGCCATGTGGGACTTTAGCACGGGATGATCCTAACTTTGATAGCGCATCTGCTGCTTGATTTTTGTCCCGGACCACATGTGTGTACTTGATGCCGTAGAACTTGCCTTCCAGCTTTCTGATCGATTTGCAGTATGCATCCATCCTTTCGCTGGTCGTGTCCCAGTCCTTGTTGAGTTGGTTGATGACCAGAGCTGATCTCTGTAGACATAGAGATGTTTAACACCGAGCTCGATCGCAATGCGCAAACCATGTATGCATGCTTCGTATTCAGCTGCATTATTAGATGCTGGGAAATGAATCCTGAGGACGTACCGGAGCTGCTCCTTGGACGGTGACACGAAAAGGACTCCTGCTCCTGCGCCGTCGATGTTGAGAGAACCGT
Source organism: Miscanthus lutarioriparius (assembly GCA_904845875.1). NCBI lineage: Eukaryota > Viridiplantae > Streptophyta > Magnoliopsida > Poales > Poaceae > Miscanthus > Miscanthus lutarioriparius. The sequence continues at coordinate 86,799,649 of CAJGYO010000002.1, read as the reverse complement.
CGAAGTACATCTTCCAATACTCGTCGAGCCCTTGAGAGGTAGGCGTGCTTAAGTCTATCCACTCGACGATGAAATCGACGAGTGCCTGAGACTTGATTGTAGTACGGCTTGCGAATTCCAATTAGAAGGGGCATAGCTCCATTGCCCACTTGACGATGCGCCCATTCGCATGCTTGTTACTAATGATGTCTCGCAGAGGGTACTCAGTCATGACCACCACACGATATCCGTCGAAGTAATGTTTCAGCTTTCGAGATGTTATCAGTATGGCGTAGATCAATTTCTGGATCTGTGGGTACCTAGTCTTGGATTCATTGAACACCTCACTGATGAAATAGATTGGTCGATGTACCTTGTAGACGTGGCCGGGCTCATCGCGCTCGACCACCATGGCAGTGGAGACCACACGATTAGTTGTCGCAATGTAAAGCAGAAGTGTTTCGTCTTCTCTGGGAGCAGTAAGGACCGGAGGTGACGTAAGGTATTGTTTCAAATTTATGTGAAGGCGGCGTCTCGCTTCCTCCGACCACTCAAACTTCTCGGATGCTTTGAGCGGTTTAAAAACGGTAATCCTTTTCGCCTAATCTTGATATGAAATGGTGAGAGCAGCCATGCATCCGATAAGCTTCGAACATCCTTCACCTTTTTGGGCGGCTTCATGTCCAAGACGACTTTGACTTTCGCCGAGTTAGAGGCGTATGTCGTCGTGGACGACAGCGTTGCCAAGTAGTATGCGGAAGGAATACCAAAGATACACTTCTTTGGGTTTAATTTCCATTGGAATGTGTTAAGAAATTTGTAAAGGTGCATTCCAGGTTGTCAACAAGGGTATGTGCTTCCTTGGTCTTGACAACTACATCATCAACATAGGCCTTGACGAGGTCGTCTTTTATCTCGTCTTTGAGGCAGGCCTATATAGCGCGTTGGTAGGTAGCCCCTGCGTTCTTGAGCCCAAACGACATGGTCGTATAGCAGTAGGCGCCGAAAGGCGTGATAAAAGATGTCTTGATCTAGTTGTCCTTTTTGAGAGCGATATGATGATAACCAGAGTAGCAATCGAGAAAAGAAAGCAGCTCACAACCGGCGGTTGAATCTATGACCTCGTCTATGCGAGGTAAGCCGAAGGGGTTCTTAGGGCAGTGTTTGTTGAGATCAGTGTAATCAACGCACATTCTCCATTCATTATTCTTTTTGCGTACAAGAATCGGGTTGGCTAACCACTCCGGATGATACACTTCTTTGATAAATCCGGCCACCAAAAGCCGTGTAACTTCTACCCTAATCGCCTCCTTCTTGTCGCGAGCGAACCATCGTAACTTCTGCTTGATAGGTTTGGCCTTGCCGTTGACATTCAAGGAGTGCTCGATAAAGTTCCGAGGTACACCGGGCATGTCAGCAGGTTTCCATGCAAACACATCCATGTTGTTCCTCATGAACCTGACGAGCGTGTCTTCCTATTTGGGATCCAGGTTGGCCCCGATAAGGGCCGTTTTGCTGGGATCGCCGTCGACCAGCTGGATCACCTTGTGCTCCTTGGACTTGGTGTTCTTGCGCGGAGCCTTGAGCTCTAGGATCTCCAGGTGCCGAGGTCTTCTTGGCATCGAGCATGGTCTCGGCCATGCGAATAGAGAGGTCATGAGCCTCTGCTACTTTGAAGCTGTCGTCCTCGCAGGTATAAGCTGCATATACGTTGCCCCTGAGAGTGAGAACTCCTTTCTCGGTAGGCATCTTCAACACCAGATACCTGTAATGAGGTATGGCCATGAACTTGGTGAGTGATGGCCGACCCAGGATAGCATGGTAGGTGCCGTCAAAGTCAGCGACCACGAAGTTGACGTAGTCGGTGCGGAAGTGGTCTGGAGTCCCGAACTGCACAGGTAACGTGATCTGCCCGAGAGGTGTAGAGCTCTGTCCAGGGAGAACACCCTAGAACTATGCCTCGTATGGCTTGAGATCCGCCTAGGTTATCTTCAGGGCCGGAGACTGTTCTTGAACAGTATATCGATGGAGCTACCGCCGTCAATCAGCACTCTGTCGAATTGAACTTTGTTGATACAAGGATCAAGGACCAGGGGAAAACGTCCTGGTTTAGGTATTGCGGCCCATTGGTCTTTTCTGCTGAAGGAGATCTCACGGTGAGACCAAGGAGGGAGCCGTGGATCGGCGATGAGGTTGTCGGTGTTGGCCACGTTCAAGCAAGCGTGGGCAAGCAGCTTGCGTTCTCCCTTGGTCTCGATGGACACTTTGCCTCCAATGATGGTGTGCACGCGATTGGTTGGCTTGACATACTTGTGACGGCGATCTGCGTCTTCATCGTCGTTGTCCTCATTGTGTTGTTCCCCTGCATCGTTAGGCTTGTCGGACGTATCCGGAGCCTGTTGATGCATGTAGATAGACTTGAGAACGCGGCAGTTCTCCATGGTGTGGTTGGACTTGGGATGGAGCTAGCAGGGCCCTTTCAATGCTTTGGCGTAGTCTTCTTCGTAGTTACGACGTCCGCCCCCTTTCTTGACGGTGTTGACTTCGCCATCGTCTTCCTGAGCACGCTTGCCCTTGTAATCGTCATGGCGGTTACGCCATTGATTACGTTGATTGTGGTGGTCGCGGGAGTCGTTGCGCTGGTTGCGGCGGTCAAAATTGTCGTTCCGACCACGGTTGCCGCGGTAGTCGTCGTGGTGTGGGGGATGGTCGGAGCGGGGAACCCTTGCTGCTTCTTTGATAATTATCTTCTTAGCATCGTCGGCGTCTGCATATTTCTTGGTGGTGGCCAGGAGCGCTGTGACCGATTCAGGCCTCTTGCGAAGGAGCTTGTCCCTTAGAGCGTCATGGAAGCGGAGGCCAGTGATGAAAGCCTCGATTGCCTCGCTGTCGGAGATTGACGGGACCTTGATGCGCATCTCTGAGAAACGCTGGACGTACTCGCGTAGCGGCTCATCTTTCCGATCTCGAATCCGCTGCAGATCATATTTGTTGCCGGGTTGCTCGCAAGTGGCAATGAAGTTGTCGATGAAAGCTTGCTTGAGTTCTTGCCAGGAATCGAAGTAGTTTGCCGGCAAACTGACCAGCCATTGGTGACCTGCATGACCAACAACGACTGGAAAGTAGTTAGACATGACGTGCTCGTCAGCCATGGCTGATCTACACGCGGTTTCGTAGAGCATGACCCATAATTCGGGGTTCTCCTTGCCGTCATACTTCTGAAGTTTTTCGAGCTTGAAGTTCTTGGGCCATATGACTTGGCGAAGGCGTGGAGTGAACTGCTTCAAACCCGACGGGCCATGGGCAGTATCATATTCCATACGGCGATAGCTTTCGTGAGACGCACGATTGTTGGCTCTCTGGTTGATGCAATCGCGCAGATCGCGTCCTCCGAGGTAATGGCGAAGATCGTTATTGCCATCGCGGCGATCTTGTTTGCCATCTAGATTAGCCCTGCGACTGTGGTTATCGCGGCGATTATCACGGTTGTCTCGGCGGTTGTCGTCCCGGGCGTTGCGGCGGTTGTCCTCCCGACGGGGGTTGTCATCTCGACCACCATCATGGCCACCGTTGCCGCCTTGACGGTTGTTTGATGGGTCGTTGTTGCGTGAGCCACGTTGGTTGGGTGGCTGTGAGCGACTTGAGTACTGGCGGCTTGACTCAACTGAGACAGATGGAGCCCAGGCTTGATTTACAATCTCTACGGTCTGGGCCATAGCGGCTGTCAGATAGGCTTGTATTTCATCGCGAACTGCCTGAGTTTCCGGGGTATTGGGTAGCCGTTGCATTGTCGCCATAGCAACGGCTACGTTGGCGCTTGGAGTCCTAAAGACCTGTTTGTCCCCCACCCTGTCGAAGGCATTGTTGAGGTCGCGTGGCTGGACCCTTATGCGTCGTGCCTCCTCTTCTGCTTCGGCGTCGATTTGTCGACGATTAAATCGATCAATATTGCGCGCTTCGCGTGCAGTCCTTTCCTGTTCGGTTTCGCCAACTGCTGGTGGTTCGTCATTGCTGACAACGTTGATCAAATTCCCTCGTCTTGGTGGGAAAGACGGGAATTGTGGGAATCCCGGGGCGTGGTCTGGGATATCCAGATCGTATTTGATGCCTTCATCATCGTGATGCTAGAGCTCAGTGTGGTCGGAGGCATTAGATGCGATGCCAGATGAGGAGATGGAGTCACCCTCTTGGACTATGTGGACGGATCCTTCTTGATAATCCTTAATTCTGATCATGTTGACGAAGTTGCGTTGTACATTATACTTGTAGTTGGAGGCAGCGTTTCGCAGGCCGTAGGGTTGGGCCTGGTAGTTCTCCGTCGAGGCTTCGTACTCGGAGAGCCGGAGACCCATCGTGGAGGCTGGCCGGCGACGAGCGGAGCGCCCTTCAGGAGTAGATATGACCACAAGATCTGTACCAAGTCGTGCAGGACGACTGGCCCGAGCTGGTCGGGTAGATCTGTTGTGGGAAGCGGTTACCTGCTCATTAGGTCCATGTTGAATTGAACTTACCAGAGCTAGGGTTTCAGCAAGTTTGGTGCCGACCTGATCGATGGAGTCGAGCAGGTCGGTGTTGTCGATCTGCCTCCCCTTGTAGCGGGGAAGCGGACGATGGGTTGTCGGCGTGGCTGAAAGCGATGCGAGCATGGTCGGAGCCAGATCCACCGTGGTCGAAGCCAAATCCACCGTGGTCGGAGCCAGATCTACCGTGGTCGGAGCCGTATCCACCGTGGTCAAAGCCAGATCCACCGTGATTGGAGCTAGATCTTCTGTGGTCGGAGCCAGATCTTCCGTGGTCGGAGCCATAGCCGATGCAGGTGAAGCAGCGATTGACGCAGATTGAATCCGCGCCTCCTCCGTGATCGTGGCGACGAGGTCGTCGGAGCCGGTGGTCCAGGTGATCTAACCGATGGTGAACGTGAGGCCGTTCGGTGTAGCCATGAAGCCGGGGATGATGACCATCTTGTTCGCTTGGAGAGCAGTACGCACACCCTCTACCTGGCGTGCCACTGTCGACGAAATATGGTCGGTAGTCTACCCAGGGGTATGCCCAAGGTAGTAGATTGTTGGCAGACAAATGCGCAAGTTACGAACAAGACGGTGACGCAAGACAAACACAAGGTTTTATCCAGGCTCGGCCGCCAAGAAGGCATAATACCTACGTCCTGCGTCTGATTATATTGTTGTATGTCAATGAGAGATGTTTTTTAGAGGGGTCCCCTGCCCGCCTTATATAGTCCGGGGGTAGGGTTACAGATCTAGAAACTAATCCTAGCCAGTTACAATTGCCATAGGTGGCCGGATAAGGATTCCTATTCTAACCGACCAGGATCTTGCTTGATCGCCAAATCCGTCTTGACTCCTTGTGCGGGACTCCGAATAGGTTGGCCGGGCCACGCGTCGTCTTTAGGTGGACCGGACCCTCTGATCTGGGCCGGTCCAAGCCTAGCCATAAGGGTATAGGGGTTAATACCCCCACAGCAGACGACGTCGTCGTCCACGCTTTCGCCCCCACCTCAAACCACCTCCACACCATCGCCGCCAGAGGCCCAACCCTACTAGGAGGTAGGGTGCGGCGCCTAGACGCCACCCCTAGGGACGCTGACCAGGAGAAGCGTCGGTGAAACCCGTCGGAGAGTCCGCCCCCACCGCAACCGGCAATGTCAGCCAGCAGTAGGCAGAACCGGCCAGCTCCACCATGAAAACCAGCCCAAGGAAGGGGAAAGGCAGATGGTAGGGAGAAGAGGGCCGGGATAGAAGAAGCCCCAGTCGCCCAACCCACCAACGTCCCCACCCCCTGCCGAGCCAACCCCGCAACAATCACGCCACGCAACACCTCCAGCAGCCTCTGCCGCCGAACTGTCATTGTCACGCCTGCTCCCCAGCCCTCCGTGGATCTCGGTCAAACCACATCACTAGCACCGGGCGAGGAAGACGCAGGATGCCGCAATGGGAGCACCAAGCACCAAGAGCCTGCAGCCCCAGCCACTAGCGGCGTTCCCAGCACCAAGGTTGGAGCCGCCGCCGTGGACGCATGGGCTCCCCGCCGTATCCGATAAAGAACCACCGGATCCAGCCAGCAGGCCACCGAATCCGGCCCCAAGCCACCCGAATCGAGAGGGGATCCATGCTGCCCGCTCCGCCATGCCGCACAGCCGCTGGCCCCAAGGACACCGGATCCGGCCCTAGGGACACCGGATTCGACCCTCAAAGACCGAATCCGCCGACACTGAGCCATCAGAGCAGCGCGCCTCGGTGGCGGTGTCAAAGGGATCTGGTCGCCATCACTGCAGAAGACGGAGCCGTGCGTGCATCGTCCAGATCTAGTCGCCAAGACGCCAAGCGCCTCCTCTCTCATCCCCCTCGGGATCCAGCAAGAGACGCCAAGCCATGATCCCGGCCAGCGGCGGCATGCCCGACCGGAGCGAGCAAGGGAGGAGGAGGCGATTGGAGAGGGCGCGGGCACCACGTGGGCATGCTTTCGGCCCGCCGAGCACCCGCCCCACCAGCAGATCCGCCACCGGATCGGAGCGAGCCGATCCGTTGCGCTCGACGAGCCACTGGGATGGGAAAGGAGGAGGAAGGAGAGTGATGGGTGAGGAGGAGAGAGCGATATTGCCGCCGCCGCCCTCCTCCTTGCTTTCATTGGGCCTCCGGTGATAGCTCGGCCCGGCGTGTGCAGCGCCACTAGGGTTCTTGAGGGATGCGGGTGCGAGGGCTGGGAGAGCTGCCCGAGCCGCCCGTCGGGACGACGCGGGGGCAAGAGTACATTCTTTCTCCTTTGTTCAGAATAAAATACAATTTATGCTGGCTATTTGAATGCTTTCGAGGATGCCCTAATCTGGTGGCCACCATCGCTCCTACCTCGCCCTTTCAATCCGGATGTCGATGACCACGCACCACCTCACCGTCCTGCCCACGAACTGCCGCCACCGCCACCACCGCTGGGCCTGCATGCCACAGCACCGGCTTGATTTTAAATTAGGCAGCCACGAAGCCCCTTCCCTGATAACGTGCAGGACTGCAGGTATTGGCCGGTTTGTGCATCGCGCCAATTTCAGACGTATAGGTAATGTGACCAAACAATGCATTGGCTTGGACATTTGGACCGACAAAAATCACCAAACATCTTCTTAGGCTTCCTTCGGAAGACCTGATCCACAGGGTTATCCCGGCCTTTTCCCGGGCAGGCCCCCCGCGCGGAACGTAGCCCCGGGTCAAATTGGTTTGGCGTTTGGAAGTACATAAGAAGGGGGCGAGCGGACCCGACCCACGCCATTTCCCGGGGCAGCACTTCCCCATCTCTACCGTCCGGGCGCGGCTTCTCTGTGCGGCACGAGACGACGACGCTCGCTCGCGAGTCGCGACCAACTCGCCGCCACAAGCGTCCCCCTATCTGCCATGTCTCCAAACAAATAAGTAGGGCACGAGGGAATGCTGGCCTGGGAACTGAGCGTCCGCTGAAATCCTCGTGCGAGGAATCTCTTCCCTGGGCTAGTCCGGCCCTGCTGCCAAAGGAAGCCTTAAAGTTTTGCTCTCTTCGCTGTTGACCCCAAACACTAATCCTCATTACTTATCGCTTATTCAAGTTATGACAAGAGAAGATTTAAGTACACGGAAACTGCAAACAGTTTAGACCACAAGCTAACCACAAATTTCTTGTTTCACCTGTCCTTGTACACAAAACATTTTACCTGCCCTTGTTTCAACTGAGATCATGTAGATGTGTATGACAACTTATGGGTTTATTTGGTAAGGATCCAAATTCTTCTAAAAACGTTTTAGATCCATATCCTCTCTACAAACGTTTCTCTTGCTGAAATGAAATCACTTGACAGGAATCTATGAAACCATTTGGCTATTGTCCATATTCTCCTTGTAATGAACTAGAACCATTGTGAAACACCTGTTTAGGTAATTCTCATTCCTAGTTCAAAACTGAAATCACTTGACAAGAATCTATGAAACCATTTGGCTATTGTCCATCTTTTGAACATCACTATGGGCAGTTCAGTCGATTGAAGTGCGCTAACAGTCAAATATTACAATACTTTTTTTCGTTTTTGATGAAAGATCCAAGGCCTTGTTTAGATGCCAATTTTTTTGGTAAAATGGCACTGTAGCAGTTTTCGTTGTTATTTGGCAATTAGTGTCCAATCATAGTCTAATTAGGCTTAAAATATTCGTCTCGTGGATTTTGTCTAAACTGTCTAATTAGTTTTATTTTTTATTTATATTTAATGCTTCATATTGGCTTTAGTACTCACTCTGTCCCAAAATGTAGGACTGTAGGCTGTTTTAGTTGTCCTAAGTCAAACTTCACTAGCTTAAGTTTATAGAAATGCACTAACATCTACTACAACATCAAAATTAGTTTCGTTAATCCAAAACAGATATATCTTGGTAGTGCATTTATTTCAAATGGTACTCAATAACAAGTGTAGGTTGTTTTAGGATTCTATCATGTCAAACTTTTTAGTTTGCCCTATCAATATACGAAAAATTACAAAGATTTATAACACATGGTTCATCATAGAAAATACTTTCATAATAATAGCTAAATGGGCTGTCCATGATCATTTCAGAATTAGCGAAAAAAGAGTAACGTGGCAATAGCACATCAGTGTCACATTAGAGACCATGTCAATATACCCTGAACAACCAATACATCTGGAATCAGAGGGAGTAGATGTTATCCGTTTGCTTCTATAAACTTGGTCAAATTAGAGATGTTTGACTTAAGACAACTAAAATGGCTTACATTCTAGAATGAAGGAAGTATCATATAGTTGAAGAGAGTAATTTATATTAAAAGACTAAAAGAAAGACAATGACTATCGGACCATCGGAGCTTATATATGAATAGGAGCAGTAAAAAATTAGAGCATCTTCAGCATCCCCCAATTTCAATCGTCAATGAGAAAAAACAACCACCCGTAAAACCAAAAAATTATAGGTATATAGTTTCCACTCATCTCTTCCAACCGGAGAGCATAATATTTGCCTATTACAACACATGCACCTTGCTAGGAACCAAAAAAGTGGCAGAGTACCAAAATCCTCAAGATTATTTCACAAAACAAAATTCTGATGCAGCAAACAATGCATTGGCTTGGACATTTGGATTGACAAAAATCACCAAACATCCTCTCAAGTTCTGTTCTCTCTCAGCTGCAGAGAGAGATCTCTGACCCCAAACACTAATCCTCACTACTCAACGATTATTAAGTTACAGCAAGTGATGATCGTTCAAGAACACGAAAAGTGCGAGTAGTTTGGACCACAAGCTAAACACAATTTCTTGTTTCACCTTTCCTACTAGATCATGCAGGACAAAACATATTACCACCTTTGCTGGATTCAGTCAAGAAAGCCAGTCTGCCGTAGCACGGCGTCGCGCACGCGGCGGAGGTCGCGTCCCTTGAGCGTGCGGCCGACGCCCTCCAGCATCGAGGACGGTTTCCCTGGCGAACCGTAGCCGCCGCTCGCGGACGCGCGCGCCACCATCTCGTGCGGGGGCAGCATGGCGGCGTCCCCACGAAAGAGCTCCTCGTCGTCGTCGTCCCCGTCGCCAGGACCGCCGGCGAGTTTGTCCCATTTGCGCCCGCGACTCCAGGGTGGAGGGATGGGAACCAGGACGGGAGCCGACTGGTGGTACGGCGCCGCGGGCGGCAGCTCAGGGTCCCTTGGCCTCGGTGCCACAGGGATGGCACGCGAGGCGGACGTAGGGGACAGTGAAGGCGTAACTGAGGAAGCCGACGCCGCGGCTGCGGCCGCGGCGATGGTCGCCTTGCGGTGGAGCAGCGTCACGGAGGCTCCAGCCGTGGCCGTGGACGCGGCCACAGCAGCAGCTCCGCCGCGCCCACGCACCTTCCTGTCGCCTTCGTGGAGCGCGGCGAGCAGGCCGAGGTGGCCGCCCTGGACGCGGCCCGGATTCTTGGAGGCGTCGGGCGGCGGGTCCGAGGAGGAGGAGGGCGGCGCGGGGAAGAGGAGGTCGCCCTCGAGGAGCTCGTCCCCGGCGGAGGGCGAGGAAGCGGGGAGCGCGTGGGACGGGGAGGAGAAGAGGCCGAGGAAACGGTCGGCGGACGGAGAGCGGCGGGGCCGGCCGGGAGAGTCCATTGGGGGGGTCGTCACTCGTCAGGCGAGGGCCGGCGGGGTCAGGAAGTGGGGGCAGAGTCAAAACGGCCGCCGAGCCCACGTACTGTGAAATGGAAACCAAACAAAACTACCCACACCCGCAGTTGAAAATTACACGCAAATGCCATTGGGGGTAACCCTGCCTCCTCCTCCGGTCCTCCCCGGCTCCCCTCCCCCGCACGCTCTCGTTCCTGCAAACCCTAGGGAGACGCTGCCGGAGCCAGCTCGCCGGACCGGAAACAGCGAATCGGGTAGCGTGAAAGCCGCCTAGTCATCCCCCCTCCCCCACCGGAACTCGCTGCGCATCCGTCGCAGGTCGCCGGGCCGCCGTCGCAGGGCAGCAGCCGAAGGGAACGCGCTGTCTCCTAGCCGCTGTCGCAGGGAGATACCGTCTTTCTCGCGGCCGCTACTGCAGGGGCGACTTGTTGCCCAGCAGCGGGCGCTCAGATTCATGGCGCCCATGGAGGTGAGGTCGACCACCTAAATTTGAACGGCCCAATTTTTTTGTAATGAAATCGCATTGTCTTGGCTGTGAGTTCGTCAGATAGGTACTGTGGTTTTCGCGGTGAGTTGAGCAAAAACAGTCTGCACCTACATTCATTGTGAACTATGAGATGGTTGTATTTTAGTTTTGCATTTTCTTTTCGACCACTCAGGCTCTATATTGGACTTTTAGGATGTCTTTTTACCACCATAGAAAACCATTAGTCTGACTATAGTGCGGTCTGCCTCATTGTGAGCTACAGCGCCGGATTCAATTTTGCTGATTTGCCAATATCAGCAACAGCCTGCAGTTCCTGGTGTTTAACTAACACCTATTGCTATGGAAATCAATTTGTGCTTAGAAGTGCAACTAAATTGATTTTATTAGTTCTTTACAGTCAGTACAGAAATGTATGTGTACTTCATGCACAGATATGAATGTATATCAGTATTAAATTATTTATTTTTCATTCCTCTGTTAGAACTCAATTGATTGGATGGTAGCTGGCAATCTGAGGATTATTTGTATGTTGTCATTTACCTGTCTGTTTCTTTGTAGTACTCTTTCAGTATGTTCTGTGAGGTTTTAAGAGCTTTTCTGCCTATCCTTCTATTTACTGCAGACTTATGCAAGGGATGACGATGCAAAACTTGAGGCCACACGCGCAAGGCGTAAGAACCTTTTTTTTTCCTGTCCCAACAAACGTTATTTTGTGTTGTGATGAAGGGGACTTTCTACCCCTTACATGCTTAATAATTCTATAGGAATGCCATAAATCATGTAAAAGGTGTTGTCTTAACTCATTTTTTTATCATTTTGTTTTGCAGTGTCAAACATCCTCAGAAGGCATGAAGATCTGAAAGAGCGCCTTTCACAGTACTCCTTTAACTTTGCAAAAGCTTTCCATGGATGCAGACCAGGCTCACTGTTTAAGATAATTATTGTTTAGGTACTTTGGCATGTAACAATTTACGATAGTGGAATTCTTCTTACTCTGTTCAAATTGAGAACTAATTTGCAAACTGTGATCTACTTGTTAAGCTCTTCTGTTCCCATTTCATCTATCCTTCATTCCTTCGCTGTTAACAGTCATTGCAAACCTGAATCCAACTGTATTTTTCTATATCTGTTCCTAACTGTATACCTCTTGCGGTGGTGCTCACTAGAAACAGGAAAAGTAATCAAAAATGAATTATAGTTGTTGGTAGAACCATCTATATTAAATTTATGTAAATGGATTTGGCATCTTTTTCGGATTATAGGGTTGTCTTCTGTACTGAAGTGTGTTATTGGCTCACTGCAAGAAGTTCGTGATCCAAAATCTTCGCATAAAAAAGAACACTACTGTAGTTATGTTATATAAATAAGCCTGGTTTGTTTTAAAATGCTGCTATGCTAATGCTATTGTATGTTGGTAATTGTTTTTCCCTGTGGTTAATGCTTCTAGCATTGTTGGCATTAGCCCAAGGAATGTGATTTTCTGCAGAAAGCTCCCACTACTTCCTGTTTGATATTTCAACATGTCACATGGCAGATGTTTTGAGAAAAAGTTTCTGTTGAGTTATATTTCTTTAATCCATATAGATTCTTTGCTTCTACTACTAGAGTAGAGTCTAAATTCTTTGTCCTGTCAGATGAGTTCTAGTGTGGGCTACTCTTAACTCAAAACGCATACCCTCTAAACTCTGTTGTTTGGATGATATTTATATTAATGTGCATCTAGCCATATTCTGGACGATGATCTGAAATTTGGATGTGGGTAGTTTTTCCTGGATATATTTTTTCCTTCATCTTGTTTCCTTTGCTGCTTGTTTTTATACTCACTGCTCATGCTCTGAGCAATTTCATGCTTTGTAAAACTACTATTCTACTTCATAAGTTTTTTTTTTTTTACTTTAGGGATTCTGATAAGCTGATTTTTGAGCGCCTACAGAAAGAATTTGAGGCTGCACGTGCTGCTCAAACTGAAGGTACACTTTGCTATACTACATTGGAATGGATCTTTGCTACCTAGTTATATAAGTAAGCTTGTCAATTGATATATGTTATTTATATGCACAGAGATATGGATGTAGGGCATGGGTGAACTAGTAATAATACTCTTCTGCATATTTAGTAGTCTCTTGAACTTATGGCAAGACCAAGCTATTAACTATGCTTCGTATTGTTTCCAAAACAAATTGGTTAATTTAGTTCTGAGAGTAAGTGTTAAATAGATGAATTACCTGCTAACCCACACAAATCCTGCACAGTTTGGGGAAAGATACTCCCTCCATTCGTATATGCCCGGCGCACAAGTGTTTTCTAATTTGGCCGTAATAGGAGGCGGGCTGGAATATCAAGGAGCCTGCTCATTACGCCACTGGACGCATGCTGCATGCATGCATGAGCCAGAACAATGAAGCTTCGCTGCATGCACTAGTACTCTATACACTCGCTGATTATTTTATTTGTTCTTTGTGGCTGGGATGAGCGGATGACTTAGCGGCCGGCAGCTGGCTGCTAATCACGACGCAGCTAATCACACGCAGTTAATACGAAGCACGTACTTCCATAATCGTCTTGGTATCTGAAATTAGGCTCTGCACGCCGGGTATATAACAGAGGGAGTATCTGTCAATCGTGTGTTGAATATCTGTTCAGTTATAACCTCCGTCACGCGTTTCAAGTTTGAACTGTCATGTGCTGATACTGCAATTGAATCTTAAGTCTTTCCTTGTTTGGCTAATTAAGTTCTGACAGTGCATCATTTTGGTGCTGATCAGTTTTTAACTTTTTATCAGTTCAACAGAACAGACTACAACAACAACAACAACAAAGCCTTTAAGTCCCAAACAAGTTGGGTAGGCTAGAGTTGAAACCCAGCAGAAGCAATCAAGGTTCAGGCACGCGAATAACTGTCTTCCAAGCACTCCTATCTAAGGCTAAGTCTTTGGGTATATACCATCCTTTCAAGTCTCCTTTTATTGCCTCTACCTAAGTCAACTTCGATCTTCCTCTGCCTCTCTTCATGTTACTATCTTGGCTTAGGATTCCACTACGCACCGGTGCCTCTGGAGGTCTCCATTGGACATGTCCAAACCATCTCAACCGGTGTTGGACAAGCTTTTCTTCAATTGGTGCTACCCCTAATCTATCACGTATATCATCGTTCCGAACTCGATCCCTTCTTGTATGACCGCAAATCCAACGCAACATACGCATTTCCGCGACACTTATCTGTTGAACATGTCGTCTTTTCGTAGGCCAACATTATGCACCATACAATCACCCTGTTCGTTGGTTGATGCTGGTGCTGGTTTAGGCTGGCTGATGCTGGTTTTTTGTGAGAGGAAAACACTGTTGGCTGTTTGAATAAGCCTAGCTGAAACCAACAAGCGAACATGGTGAATATAGCAGGTCTAATCGCCGTCCTATAAAACTTGCCTTTTAGCTTCTGTGGTACCCTTTTGTCACATAGGACACCAGATGCTTGCCGCCACTTCATCCACCCTGTTTTGATTCTATGGCTAACATCTTCATCAATATCCCCGTCTCTCGTAGCATTGATCCTAAATATCGAAAGGTATCCTTCCTAGGCACTACTTGACCTTCCAAACTAATATCTTCCTCCTCCCGAGTAGTAGTGCCGAAGTCACATCTCATATACTCAGTTTTAGTTCTACTGAGTCTAAAATCTTTGGACTCCAAAGTCTCCCGCCATAACTCCAGTTTCTGATTCACTCCTGTCCGGCTTTCATCAACTAGCACTACATCATCCGCGAAAAGCATACACTAAGGGATGTCCCCTTGTATGTCCCTTGTGACCTCATCCATCACTAAGGCAAACAAATAAGGGCTCAAAGCTGACCCTTGATGTAGTCCTATCCTAATCGGGAAGTCATCTGTGTCTCCATCACTTGTTCGAACTCTAGTCACAACATTGTTGTACATGTCCTTAATGAGTCCAACGTACTTCGTTGGGACTTATGTTTGTCCAAAGCCCACCACATAACATTCCTTGGTATTTTATCATAAGCTTTCTCCAAGTCAATAAAAACCATGTGTAGGTCCTTCTTCTTCTCCCTATACCGCTCCATAACTTGTCTTATTAAGAAAATGGCTTCCATGGTTGACCTTCCGGACATGAAACCAAATTGGTTCATAGAGACCTGTGTTATTGCTCTCAAGCGATGCTCGATAACTCTCTCCTATAGCTTCATAGTGATAGAAATTTTTTATTGTACACTACATATGATATCATTTTGAATGTTTCTGGGTTTGAGAGACATGTTGCCACTGTTCTGAATGAACTATTTGGGAGTTTACTACAGCTGAAGTGGTGCAGGCTGTTGGATGAACAGAATCATCTTTCTGTTATAAATGGAAAGCATGACCTGTTGAACAAGCTGTGTCAATGTGCTCCAATTGATAACTTTCTTCAGATGGTTTGGATCCTTGAGTTAGCCAGATTTGATCTGTAGATCACAGGTACAGACTACAGAGATCAAGAACTATAACATAAATTCTCTATGTAGGAATACAAAATTGTGTTTTCCATCCATTCATAAAGCTAAAAGGTATATACTTCCTTTGAAGTAGTGCCTGAATATAATATCGCAAGCAAGTGTTACGACTCTTTAAGTTGGCTCTGAACATAATTTTGTTGGCTAGGTGTAGCTGTGTTTCTGGGTGTAAGGAAGTGTTAGCAACACATTATGGTGGACAGGGCCAGGGTAGATTTGTCATATTTGTCGCAGGTTTCGGTTTAGTTTGAGCTCTGGTGGAATGACCTCTACACAGATTCAACGTATCAAAAGATATTACTACCAAAAGGCAGCTCAGTAGGATAAGTTGATAATATACGTGGTTTGTTTCCTGAAGTTTCTTGTAATCTCTGAAGAGGTGGAATAATCTCGTACTTGGTTTTTACTATATGTAGCATTTAACGTTCTAATACCAGCATCACAAAATTGTTGTGCTGTGAATCATATTGTTCTCTTGGAGAATTGTCGATATATTCTTTTGGCACTCTGTAGAGATTTCTATAGATGATGAGGAGTGGAATGATGGTTTACTGGCAACCATCCGTGAGAAGGTATTTAATGTGTGTTCAACACCCTTAATTTTCTTGTCACATGAGACAGACTATTTGTTCTGTGAATTACGAGTTTTTGTTAAGTTTGCTATATTTCGTAGACCAGGTCCATATGGAGGCTGATTGGAAGGCCATGGCCAACCAAGTTAATGTTCCAGCAGATCTTCCATTTCAATCAAGGACTACATATAGGATTAGAAATAAGGTAGCATTTGCTCCCCAGATCATTGCCTTTTCTAATATAGTTTTGTATCTGGTTAGCATGTATGCTGAGACTGGTGCTGCTTTGGTAGTTTTTTTTGTCTCCTTGTTGATTTACCTGCTTAACCTTTATTTCCTCTTGCACTAATTGTTCCTTTTGACTTTGGTCTTGACTGATATGTGGCTTAGTTGGGATTGGGTTGGCATATCATATGATTCTTTGTCATCACAATATAGTATATATACTAATAACCAGTAACCAGTGATTGTGTTGGCTGGAAAGTGGTGATTCATGAGCTGAAATTTTGTTTTTGTATCTAGAACTTGCGGAACATCTATACTAGTTGCTGCCACAACCAATATATCTGTCAAATCATTATTGCATACCCCAACTTGCTTGGGACTGACAAGCTATGTTGTTGTTGTTCAGCTTCCTTACTCCAGCTCAAATATGGCTATGATGCCCTTATGAATTAGCATAAATGCATTGTTTTGGGGCACCATCATGCTATTATTGTTTTCCAGAATGAGTCTCGTCATTGGTAAAGACTATCTGTGCTGGATTTAGTTTTTCTTAATCTGTCAATTAAAGTAAATTTCTTCTCTTTAATAGGTTATCTATTGCTTGGATGGAGCGAGGATTGGCATACAGTATGAGACATTCTTTGCTGGTGATTACCTATAATATTTTGTGTCGCATTTTTCACACAAATATTTGTTTTTTCCCCTATTCGAAACTTTCTTAGTGTATAGGAAGATAGAATTGGTGGAATATTGGATATATTGCATTGAGCCTCATGGGCTGATTATATAGGGTACATAGGACTAACACCCCACGTGGGTAGACAATGTGGTACTATTCCTATTTACTCTAACATCACCCCGCAATCACAGCGGGAGCGCTGCAGATGGTGAGACTGAAGAAGAAGCTAACAAGCTAACATCCCCCCGCAGTCACAACAGTCGATGCGTCGCGTATGCTTGTGGCTGGAGAAGAAGCCGATGAGTCCTCATGCAAAGCGGTAGCCCTTTGTGCTGATGTCGAGGTAGCCGAGCGTGAGGGCGCAATTGCCGTGGTCGAAGATGCCGTGCGTAGATTAGCCGTGGTCGACATAGTAGTCGAGGATGCCGAAGTCGAAGTCGAGGTAGCTGCATATGAAGCCGCCAGAAGATGGTGGCGCAAAAGAGAAGGCGCCGTAGACGAAGACGGTGACACATCAAGGCAGTCGTCGAGGGAGAAGGTCGATGCTGAAGATGCAGTCAAGGCCGCCATGGAGAGGCGTGCGCCGGGTTTGCCAGGCCCGGTGAACGCATCGGGGACGAAGGCACGCACTGGTGTTGCCAATAACAGACGTGCAAGGGAGAGTGCACAACCAGACACGCCATTGTCTGAGGGACTAGCAAAGGAGGCCTCCACGACAGTCGCAGGTGCAGAACAACGACGGGGTAGAAGGTGTCGATGCAGCCTGCTTGCCGGAGTAGACGAAGTAGTTGGGGAAGAGACTGCGACGCTGGCGACGAGGTGTGCTGGACGAAGCGAGGAGTGGATGATTCAGCACAGAGCCAAATGATCTGTAGGTAGCGGCGGCGGTGCTCGAAGAAGACAGCGTAGAACTGAAACAACTTGATGAAGACCATGCGCGCAGGGCGCAGCGACCCGTAGTCGACGACAATCGTGGACGTGGTCGACGGCGAGGAAGATGCAACGACAATAAAGACCATGGGCGGCGGCGCTGCAGCCTGACAAGGCGAAGCAGCGGCAGCCCATGTGCTCGGAGAAGATACGCGCCGTACTCGATGACGATCGACACGGGATCCTGGGAGTCGCGCGGAAACGGTTGATCAGACCGTCGCACGCAATGTCAGAGAAGGCGCAGGCCGAGTGCGGCAAGGCTGTTCTGCGCATGGAACAGCATGCCACAAGCCGGCGAGGAGGTGACAAGGCAGGAGTCCTGATCGGCGGAGGCGACGACGAGTCGGCGAGGAACGACGTGCGAACGAAGTGACGAGGGGCGAGCGACGCAGTCGGATGTCCCCTGGAGCGCCGTGCGCTCGCCATGCCGCACAGTCGAAGACGAGGAAGGTGCCGGTGAAGTCAACGCCATAGTCAGAGTAGAGGTGATGTGGCGGTGGGCGACTCAATCCCGATCAGTGATCGGGCAAACCAAAAAAATACAGTAGAAGCAGATGAATCCTCTGTGCAACTCGCCATGTACCACCCTTTCTGTCTCCTAGCTATGCCTCTCCCGTGAGCAAACAAGCACATCGAGAGATGAGAGATTCGAAGACCAAAGAGACGGAGGCATGCCCAGGCTAGCGGGGCGAGCAGCACGCCTGCAGATCGAGATGGAGTGGAGGGTGGACAGTGGCAGCGCGTCGCAGCCCCTCACCATCCGAGGCGCTGTGCGTGTGGCCAGGTGCTGCCCCGATCGGCTGGCCACGCACCTGGCCTGGCCGCGACCATGGTGAGCGTGGGTAGCCCAGCTGCCTGCACGACCCAGCTGACGACGAGTGCGAAGAGGTAGACCCGATCTGACTGCATGACAACGACGACGAAGATGGCAGCCAGATCAATATGATCGGGCGCCTAAATGGTGGCGCTGCCCCCGGCGGAGATCGATCTCTCCCCGGGGGCGCGCGATGCGGAAGCAGCGGCGGCTAGGGTTAGGATCTAAACCTAGGCGAATGATACAATGTATATGAAGATATAATTGGTGGAATATTGGATATATTGCATTGGGCCTCATGGGCTGATTATATAGGGTACATAGGACTAACACCCCACGTGGGTAGACAATGTGGTACTAGACAATGTGGTAGTATTCCTATTTACTCTAACACTTAGATGCATAATGTTCCTGTAGTACATAGCAGTTTGGAAACCCCAATGTCTTGGTTTGTATAAATAGTTTACTATAAACAATAACATAATCTTTTGCACTATGCAGACCTATGATATTGTGAATGATAATTGATAATACCAGCTGAAGTGTGGTAGTTTAGCTTAAAAAAGATGAAAAGACATGATATGATACGCCCAAATCTCTAAACACGTGATTTCCTATAGTATATGAACACAGCCATTCTATTTCTGCAGGCGAGCCTTGTGAAATTTTTCATTGTGTTTTGGAAAGCAAGTCATTCCTGGAAAAGATGATTGTGATTGAACACACCTTACCTTTCTTTCTGCCCGTACGTGAATTAGAAAGTGATCTCTTGTCATCTAATTCCATTGTAAGTTTTCCGTTTTCGCACAGCTTGCTATTACCATATGAATTAAATACAAAGTTCCATATGCTAAAATAGTTGGTTTTCCTTGTAGAAATTCATTGATCATCTTGAAGAAATTTTACAGGCTTATATTGACAGGAGAGAGCAGGTCAGTATCAGCTAGTAGGAGCCACTACACAACTTATCTGTGGTTTTTTATATTCAAATTACCTTATCTTCTATTATGTAAGCTAGAAATTAGTTTAACATAATTATTGTTCACTTCTGCTACAGCACTTGACTTGCAGTTATCTTGTTTAAACATTGGTCTAGTTTAGGTGAGACATAATGGATCTGATCTGATGGTCTCCATGATGCTCAACTGAGTTTGAATGAAGATGTAAGATGTTTCTGTATATTCCTCCAATTTATCATTTAGAAGATGGTCAATAGTGGCTTTTACTAATTATATTTCCATGATCTACTCTAGCCAAACAAAGCCATGATGTTTCATATTGTTATTTTCAGAAGTTAGTTTTGTAACAAGCGAAAAGGTTTATAATCACGAATCCAATACCATCAAAGATGTCATCACAGATGATCAGTTAAACTTTTTGTTGCAAAGATCTCTAGTTAGGTGTATTCATCCCAATCTAAAATGCTTGAGACAACTCTAGTTCTAGCACTTCTTGTTCATTTGTCTTTGCCTAAGGTGAACCCTCCAGTCTAATGTCTTGCTGCAAACTCTCAGTCAGCCAGAGCAGCGCATGGCAGGAGCTGTGCACATTGCAGTTATCATTTTCAGAAAAGGAGTTACAATATGATATCTCTTTTCTCCATAGTTGGGAGCATTTTATGTATATTAGGATTTTTTTTTCGTTTTTGCTGTTTCTGTTTTGCATATATGTGCATTTAGTAACTTTATGACATGTCTTAAAACTTTGCTTAGAAACTGACCAATCTGTGCTACTGGTTGACTTTTTTTCTGTTCCAGTATCTGAAATTGAAACCCTGAGTATTACAAAAGAATTGATATGAGAATATGCGTCATGACATTGCCTTCTAGCTTCTACCATTTGGCCAATCAAGTATTGCGGCATTTATAGCTGTAAAGATTGTAGCTAGGGTCAAGTGTGGAAGCTGGAGACAGATAGGCCATACAGTCTTTGACAGTAGATTGTTAATTTCTATTTCATGTTCAAGGTTCGTCTTATCAAGGAGCTCTACGGGAACCAAATTGGCGAGCTGTTCCATAGTCTTCCTTACAATATCATAGAGTTTGTATTGGAGGATTTTGAGTGGTAAGGGTAATATTTAATTACTGCTAATGCTAGGTTCTGCATCAATAAGTTCTGTTATGTTGCTAGTACACTTGTAGAATATGTACACATAGTGGAGCCATTTTTTTTTGTTATCTTGCCGCATGCATGTTGAATATTGCATACTGATTTTAAGCTGCCATATGCGTAAGTAGCACGTTGCACATTTTGTAGAGATTGATCTGTTTGCCACTTATAAGCAGCAAGGTTACAATCAGTATCGGATATTCGGATATACTGCAGACCCTGCCAAGTCAAGCAAGGGTCTTGGCTTGGCCACTTCGCTCAGCCAAGAGAATATCCACAAGAAGCAGCAGTGCGTCAGCTGCGCAACCAGTACCTTTTCACCTTTCATATGCCGAGGAAGCACTCAAGACCTTGTGTCTACCAGAAGGTGCTTCCTGTCACCTTGCCTTACAGTATACATAGCTTTGTGCTGAACTCTGTTCTGATCTATTTCCCCCTCCTTACTCTGTGTTTCAGCATACGCAGACATTGTGCTGGAGCTATCCCATGCTCTGAAGAGGATTTTCTCCTCTCGGGACAGTGACTGAATCGCGACCTCAAGGTCTCTGTAAAATTCACATCTCAATCGTGGGACAGGTGTTTGAAGATATATTGTTCAGAATCTTGTGGTTGCAGTTGTGGACTGCAATTCCTGTGAAAGCAAGGCAGGCACATTTGCTCCGTTGACCGCTCGAAATATTCCAGCTACAATACTGTTAAAAAAAATCAAAATCCTAGGAAGGCCTTAGCGTCGAGGCATAATCATGCCAACTGCTGTCCTTGTCCTTGATGCGTGCTCTTTTTTCTCTCTTTGTGAGAGGATGATGCAGTCAATCATAGCTGTCGCGGTCTGACGAGGCTGTCCTGTTTGAAGATGATTCAAAAATCGAGTAATGCAAGATGGACATGTTTGGATGCAGAGTATTTTTAGAATTTAGAAAAATACTATGGTTTTGTAAATATTTTGGTTTTGGAGCGATGTGGAGTGTTTGGATGTAATAAATTTTATGGTTTTAAAAATTATAGTATCACTGAAACTGAGGCCTTTTGGAGTTACTCAACTCTAGACTTGTTTTTTTTTTTTCTTTCTAAACTATATGGTTTTGCACACCTATAAATACCAAAACTGTAGTTTCTTAATACCACCTATAGTATGCAAACAGGGCCGAAATCAAAACTCCGTATGCATCCAGGGATTCCAGTCCGCTGCGTAAAATTGGCTGTGGTTGTGCTAAGTTCTGTCATTTTCGAGTGTAATATCCATAATGGGTGGATCTAAGAGTAAGAAAAACCCAATGGATCTCAGTGCTTGTAAAACTTTGCTTTTGCAGTTTGCTAGAGATGAATAAATACTCTGCTTTTCATAGTGGGCATGTGCATTGGAGTCGGTATTCCAAAATGTAAATGTTAGCAATTTTCTTCCATCCAAAAGAGATAAAAGACATCTTCATATATAGGTTTTGGCACGTGTGTTTGAGGAGAAAAAAAAAGAACAGAGTAACTAATGTCTCACCTTATAATAAGTGTTCTATTTGCATTATATCTTAGCTCACCTTATAGTAAGTGTTCAATTTGCATTATATCTTAGCGGTTATGCAATACGATGTGTCATGCCAGTTGTTTGGTTGATTTTTTTGACTTGTGAAAGGATCAAGATGATAAGAGAGGGGTGAATTGGGCTAATTCTAAATTTTTTTGCAATAATTAAACTCTACGGTTAGCTCAATTAATCTCTTGTGCCTAGAAAGTGTTTCTATTGATCTAACGCATAAAAGTTTAGCAACCTAAGTTCCAATACTACTCTAGTATGACAATTCTAGGAATGTAAATGACAAGAATTGAATTGCTCAAAGTAAAGAGAGAAGGAGAAACGCGACGATGTTTTGCCGAGCTATCGGAGAGTCGTCACTCTCCACTAGTCCTCGTTGGAGCACCCGCGCAAGGGTGTAGCTCCCCCTTGATCCGCGCAAGGATCAAGTGCTTTCTACGGGTTGATTCTTCGACACTCCGTCGGGGTGAATCACCCACAACCGCTCAGAACTTGAGTTGGGTCATTCACAAGCTCTCCGGATGATCACCAAGCTTCCAATCACCATCGAGCCGTCTAGGTGATGGCGATCACCAAGAGTAACAAGCACGAACTCTCACTTGACCACGACAAGCCTAATGAGAAGGGTGGATGCACACTTTTGCTACTCTTGATCTTACTAATGAGGGCTCTCTTTTGGATTATTAAATTTTAATCACCTCACTAGGACCTTGCTCTTCTTGGCACTTTCAAAGGTGTTTCTCAGCTGTTGGAATGAGCAAAAGTACCCCCACACACGAATGGAGGAAGTATTTATAACATCGGCTGAAAAACGAACCGTTATGTGCCTCTACGGGGTGACCGAACGCTCCGGTCAGTTCTCCCCGAACTCCAGTGATAAAGTAGTGACCGAATGCTGGACAGCGTCCGGTCAGTACTGATCGGACGCGTCCGGTCATGATTTTCCCTCTGGAACCTTTCTGGAGTCGACCGGACGCTGGCCCTCAGCATCCGGTCACTCACCTCTCAGCGTCCGGTCGCGCCAGACGATTTCACCTTGATCAAATGAAATGACCAGACTCTGAGCCAGCGTCCGGTCACTCCGGAACCAGCGTCCGATCAACATTTGACCCTCTATTCACTTCCAACTCTCGATCATATGTGAATGAAGTTTGCTCCAATGGATCTAAGAGCTATTTAGGAGCTACCTAGTGCTAGATTTAGCAAGTGTGCACCACACCTAACTCACTAGACTCACCTAGGTCAAGCTACCCATCCATACCCCCCTTAATAGTACGGCCAAAGGAAAAATAAAGTCCTAAACTACTCTAAGTGTCTCTTCAACTCCAAACGACACTTAGAACTAGTCCATCCTTAACCTTGTCGTCCATCCTTTGAAAACCGAAACGATTTCCATCGTAGGGGCATAACAACCATGATTGCCCAATCGATCTCCATTACTATGACCTAACTAAACTGTCTCTACAAAACACACGTTAGTCATAGTAATCACGTATTGTCATTAATCACTGAAACCCAACTAGGGGCCTAGATGCTTTCAATCTCCCTATTTTTGGTGATTGATGATAATACCACCTCGAGTATGTGCAAGAGATGAGGTTTTTAACATGTTTGGTTCATATAAGCTTTTGGCAATAAGAATAAAATGTTAGGCAAGCTTATATGACCCAACCCAATATGATGTACTCAAAAGATATGAAATAAGCATGAGTACAAGTAATAATGCTCATTTGCATTGGAGTAAAAACGCGGAAGTAAAAGCAAATGAGCATAACACAAGTGATATTACATATAAATGATTCAAAATAGAGAGCACACATGTCATATATCACGATCACGTAGATATCACTATCACATAAATATAGTTTGATGTATAAAAGTAAACACATGAATGCATAATAGTGTATCACACATAAAACTCCAAATGTAATAGATAAGCTAATAAAGCTAATAGATAAACTCCCCCTAAATATGTCGCTCCCCCTGAGACTAACATACTCGAACCCTCTCCCCCTTTGGCGTCAAACACCAAAACCTAAGGGTCGGTCGGCGGGGTTGCAGCGAACGAGCTGGGCGCTGAGGTACGAGGAGCGAGCTGGAACTAGGTGCCATCATCATCTGACCCTGAGCTCTGAGCAGTCTGACCCTCTATAGCTAGAAGCGATGCTGAAGCAGTCTGGGTCAGATCAGGGACTAGAGCAGCTGTAGACTATGCAGGTATGACTGACATAGGCGGCTCTGATGATGCAACTGATGAAGGGAGCGTCTCTGTAGTCCCGGTAATAGGTGCAACTTTGGAAGGACCTGGGACATGTAGATATGGCAGAGTAGGCTGCCCTGTCAACTCACTGAAGGAAGCACCAAGGCTCCTGAACACTGTAGTCTCTGGCACTAGCAGCGAGGAAGTCTGAGGCGGTGTGAAGCCCATCTAAAGAGGTGTGAACTGCGGAGCTAGCACTGGCGAGGCAAACCACTAGGACACCTGCTCTGTAGGAGAAGCAAAATGTGCTGGTGGCTGTCCCTGACTCTGAAGCCCACTGGGCTGTAACGCTGGAGTCATAGAAGTGGTGGTAGGCTGACCAAGCTAGGGCGAAGGCTATGGCGGTGGAGCCCCAATAGCTATCACAACATCTTCATAAACCCAAGTAGCCGCTACTGTATGAGGAGCTGCTGTTGATGCATGGCCTGCTGCTGCTACTGCATAGCCTGCTGCTGTTGCTGCATAGCCAGCTGCTGTCGCTGGAACTCGTCCTGCCTAGTCTGAAACTGTGCAAATGTAGCAGCTGTCTCCTGTGCCTGGCGAGCCTGATCCTGCCTCATCCGCTCAAGGATAGCAAGTAGAGCGGGGTCTGTCTACGGTGTAGGTAGAGCTGAATTGGAGCTACCAGCCTTATGGTCGTGTCGTCGTGGAGGCATCTGAGGGATATCCCGGTAGTCATCATCTGAGCTATCGCTGGGGTCGCTCTCGACCATCCCCTCCTGCTGAGCATCTATCTGCTCCTCCTCTGTAGCTGCTATCCCCCTGATAGTATCATCCTGCTGGGCTACAGTCTCTGGCACCTCTGGATGATGGCGTGGCTGGCTAGGTGCACTCGATGTACTATGGTGAATCATCTAAGTAAGGTTGTATGTAGGGAACTCGGTAGTAGCACCACTGTACTCTGCTAGCATTTCAGGCGGCCTCATTGCAACTGCCCTGTGAATAAGAGATGTGATCCAGTGAGCATACGACAACTGACGGTGACCTCTAAACCCCTCAGTAATAGTATCCTCCATCTCTGATAGAAGAAGATCTCAAATGTCAAACACAGTCTACTGCATCAGAGAGTTCAGTAGCCATAACTGTATGCGAGTCAAGCCCTCGCGATACCCCATCCTCGGAATCAGGGTCCTCCTCATAATAGCATCCAGCACTCTAGCTGTAGGAGTGAGATCACTAGGAGTCCTACTCGACCCCTCGCTTGAAGCAATGGCGGACTAGATCTGTAGGAGGTACCATACCGCCATGAGGACGTCTGGGAGGCACTGTCTGTCCATAGCAAACCTCATGTAACATGACGGGCTGCTCCTAAAGCCTGAGTATCTCCCTGACCCTAGAGCTCATTAGCCTATAATCTCTGCCTCCGAATGCAAAGTGAATATATCTATGCTGTGGGTCAATCCAAAGTGTAGCATAGAACTCCCGGACCCAAGATGGAACATATAAGCCTGTCTGTTCGAGTAAATCTGTCAGCCCTGGAAGATATGTTAAGTAGGGGCGAATATGCTCTTCAGCTGCTGCTACTATGGACTTAATGTTGCACACCCTCTGTGACCTGAATAGTGCCCCACTATTAAGATATGCATTGTAGAAGTCTTCCTGCAGTGGTGTGTAGAAGCCCTCTGAAGCTCTGTCATCCCTCCTCGGCAGGAACCACTGCTCAAAGTCCACAAATTTGAGCTCCTGAACCTGCTTGGCCATGGCAGCCCTCAAATCCAAGTGAGTCACTGGAGGCGGACTCTGTGGTCTAGGAGGCTGATGAGGACATGACACCCATGCATATGACCATGTTTGGCGCATGGTATGGAGGGGAAGGAGGCCAGCAAGGGTGTCCAAGTCAAGAAGGAGGCCCGAGGCTAATTTGGTTCGAGTCCCCGAGGTGGAGGCCCAAAGCAACTTAAGTTCGAGTCTGCCTCGGCCTCTAGGACCAGTCTTCCTTAAACTGGTCACCCAGGACACATCCGGAATCCGTTTTTGACGATTCATATATGGATGAAAAGCTAATTTGATAAGGAAGCCAATCCAAGTGGTCTCACATCAAAAGCTATTCAGAATCAATAGGAATCGTGGTCACAAGTCAGCGTCCAAAATCTGCCAGGGTGCTGCGACACCATCTTTTGGTCAATTGGACCGTGTATCGTGTTTGGGCCCATTAGGGGGCGCGTCCAGGGTAGGCGACGACCCAAAGACCTTTATAATCATACACGGCCGCCGTCATTAGGGTTTGAGTTTTGCTTAGATTATTCTGTCAAGAATAGTTTCGCCGTTCATCGGTTTGTGAGACCCCAACTTCGAGAGTTTAATCATTCATCTGCAATTTGGTTGCGTTCTTTCTTGTTCTTGCTTGTGTTCTTTGTTGCGCAGGCAGGGATTAGCCTTCTTGGTGAGGTCAACCTGGTCCGTGACTCGGTTGATAACTAGAGGAGCTGTGGTGCTAAGATTGCAGGGTTCGATCTTTCGATCTGAAGCCGGATCGGTGTGTCATTCTCCGCCACAACGATAGTTACCACCACCTGACGGAAGATCGGGATTCTCGTCTCCATTAAGTGGTAATCAGAGCTAAGGTATACCGTCAGGTTCACATTTATTCCCTAGTTTGAGTGTTTCACATTCGTCCCATATTCTAGTGCCATATTTTTGTTCCTGTCCTAGAACCTTCCGCGCCATATCCTTTGCATATTTTAGTTTCAGAGTCTGGCGTGTTGAGTTTGTGTCCTAGTCAAGGTCTTGTTGCTGGTTAGGTCGTGTTAGAGTCCAGTTCGTGTGTTTTCCCCCATCGTTTCCATCAAATCTTTGCTGTTGTGACCAGTTTTGTGCACATTGTTCCTGTTTTATCCTCTAATTCAGAGGCAATTCTTAAAACTGGTCTAGTTTCCGCATACGAACTCCGATTTTGACGTTCTATATATCAAAATTGATCAAATTTTTTTTTCGATCCATCCATCCCCGGACTTGCTGGGGTTCAAAAATTTTAAATTGGTCAAAAAGTGGTAACAAGATCCTCTTTTCATGGTCACAAGGTTTTTATCGATTTTGAGTAAGTTTTCTGAAAATTCCATAGGCCACGTCTTTCACTTGTTTAAGCTCATATTTTCGGTAGTTACTTATTTTGTGCTCCTAAGTAAAGAAAAAATATCAAAAAAATAAAATAAAAAGTCGAAATTTCCAAAAAAAACAACGACAACCCGAATAATATTTAGAGGAGCACATAGAGAAGACCAAAGTGAGTTGTGTTAGCGTGTGTTGTCTATTTCCTTGTTTGTGTTGCTGTTTCCATCCACCATACTTGTTTTTTACACACACCTGTCACCTTGCTATCCACCATACTTTTGTCACACACCTGGTACTTAGAACATTTTAGACCAGCAACGAGAACAAGTAGTTTGGACTATAATTCAGCATTACTTTCTGTTACTAACTTGTGTGCCAGATATACATATTACTCTTTGTTTGCCTTCCAAGCTCTACAAATTCTTCAGATCAATACAGAAAAAGGGCCTTGCAATCTCGGTACCACTGCCTCACAGGTATCACGAACCAGCCGCTGGTTGTACCGTCCACTGCTTGTGTTGGTAAGAACTTTGTAAGAGCTTGGTAAGACGCTTCCACTTGCTGTGAAAAGTGACACCACAACCTAAGTAGTTGATAGGGATAATACTTTTGTGTTGTCTTTTACTATCTTCTAACAATGACAGGTTGTTCGTATCCACCGACTTATGATGGTATAGGTGCTGATGAGTACATGGAGTGAGAAATTACCATAGATAATATATTTGGTACTCGCTTTATGTGTCCAAGGAGGAAGGTAAAAAATGCAGCTAGTGTTTTGTGACATTCTGCTTTATCTTGGTGGGAGTCTTTAGATCCTTCTGATAAACCTTAAACTTGGAATGATATGAAACTTCTTATGCGACAAACCTTTGTTAATCCACCTCTTGTTTTGATTTCATATGATGAGGTGCACCATTTAGAGGAAGAGTCCGTTGTTATTCCTCTTGCTATGACTAACCTTTTACAGGATAATATCCATAAGCGAGAGGATGACATGGAAGAAAATGAGGAGCTCACAACCTCATATGCAAATTCAGAACCATCACTTCACAATGCACCTATTACTCCTACTGAAAACACAGGTAATGCCCATAGTGCTACACTCACGGAAGGTGAGAATTGTTTTAATGTACTAAATTTTTCTACAAACCATGCTATCATAGAGTAATTGTTAGTGGAACCCTCTTTTGATTTATCTCTATCCCATGATAATTTGCTTGAAGTTCCTTGTGATAAAGATAAATTGGTTGATGATGCTTCAGTTTTACTTGTTTTGGAACCAGTCACTTGTGCTGAAAATAAATATGTTATTCATATTGCTACTAAAACTGATGAGCTCAAACTGTTGTCTTCTTTACATACTTTGAGTTACCTTGAATTTGATGTTTTGTGTAACTTAGATTATTTGGAGGAGAGCCTTTTTAAATATGCCGATTTGCCTTGGTTTTCTAAACACACATATCATGTTATTGGCAAATATAACAACAAGGGACAATATATGATACATCGAGTATACATTCATAGTAATATGAATTTTCCTTTTGTTGTACAAGATTATGATCGTTTAGAGGGCAACCATAATAATACAAACATTTTCTCATGTTCCTCAAAGAAACAAGTTCACTTCCAAGAAGGGGAGCATTGTTGGTTGGTCCCTATGTTTGCTAGACCATCTATTCCTGCATTGTCTTTGGTTAGTTCCAATCTTTTGCAGGATAGTGTTGACATACATCGTGTGCATTCGGATCATGGAGTCTACATACTTGCTGAAATTTTTATGCCAGATGATATGCTAGAAACTTGGAAACATGGTCATGTTCCTTCTCACAATTATTTTAGTTCCCTTTGTCTTCGCAGCCCCGTTCTTCTTTATGTTGTGCAGGATCAGTTTCAAGCACAATCGACGCCGAGGATGGCTTTTCGTCAAGAAGGGGAGGATGATGAGGACATGACACCCATGCATATGACCATGTTTGGCGCATGGTATGGAGGGGAAGGAGGACAGCAAGGGTGTCCAAGTCAAAAAGGAGGCCCGAGGCTAATTCGGTTCGAGTCCCTGAGGTGGAGGCCCAAAGCAACTCAAGTTTGAGTCTGCCTCGGCCTCCAGATCTAGTCTGCCTTAAACTGCTCACCCAGGACGCATCCGGACTCTGTTTTCAATGATTCATATATGGATGGAAAGCTAATTTGATAAGGAAGCCAATCCAAGTTATCTCACATCAAAAGCTATTCGGAATCAATAGAAATCATGGTCACAAGTCAGCGTCTAGAATCTGCCAGGGTGCTGCGACACCATCTTTTGGTCTGTTGGACCGTGTATCATGTTTGGGCCCATTAGGGGGCGCGTCTAGGGTAGGCGACGACCCTAAGACCTTTATAATCATACGCCCCTTCCGTCATTAGGGTTTGGGTTTTGCTTATATTATTCAGTCAAGAATAGTTTCACTGTTCATCAGTTTGTGAGACCCCAACTTCAAGAGTTTAATCATTCATCTGCAATTTGGTTGCGTTCTTTCTTGTTCTTGCTTGTGTTCTTCGTTGCGCAGGCAAGGATTAGCCTTCTTGGCGAGGTCAACTTGGTCCGTGCCTCGGTTGATAACCAGAGGAGCTGTGGTGCTAAGATTGCAGGGTTCGATCTGAAGCCGGATCGGTGTGTCATTCTCCGCCACAACGATAGTTACCACCACCTGACGGAAGATCGGGATCCCTGTGTCCATTAGAGGTGGACAAGAACCCCTTCGCTGTGTCTCTGGCCTCAGTGTGACTGGAGCACGGGTACGACTAGAGTGGCATAACTGTGGCTGAGGTGCCTGCTCTATCTCCTCGGCCTGCTCTCCCTCCTGAGTCTGCTCTGCTGGCTATGGCTACTGCTGTGACTCCCCCTGAGGCTGACTCTCATTAATAGCAACACGCCGTCCTCCAATCATGAGAGTCCCAGCTGGACCACCATGACAGCGCTCAACCTGCTCAAGTGCAGCCCTCGCTGCTGGTGAAAGCTAAGCTGCGATCTGGACTCCACTCCTAGCACCTCCTGCCTGCACGCTCTGCGGCTACTGCAACTGCGGCTGCTCTAGCTGTATCTGCATCTGGATACTTCCGCTTCTTTGTTGCCAGCTTCTTCGTCGCCTTTTCTTTTGGATCTATAGGCAAGCGAGGCAGACGCCTCGGATCCTCATCACCTGGACCACCTCCGACATTCTTGACACGAGCCATCTGATGAAGCTAAAAAGAACAACTGCCGCTGACAAAGATCAACTACCAACTGTCACTTCTGAGGCTTGGCCTCGATACGTACTTGCGAGCTTAGCCCCGAGTTGACTGACAACTGCAAATAGGACCACAACGGCACCGACTCGCTGCACGATAGAATAGATAGGATATACAAATAAATACAATATATCTAAAGATATGAAACCCTAGGAAGCAAGCAATTTGGAACAAAATTAGAAACGAGGGCTTGCTACCTCACGAACTGGTGATCCGAAAAGCAGAGAAACGACACGCGGGGAACCACTGGGAAGGCTATGGTTTTTAGTGGCGTGGATCGGCGGTGCAAAGTAGGCACTGGCGCGTGGAGCAATGCGGCAGGGGAGGCACTGGCGCGAACTAGGGCACAAGCGCAGCGGCGCTATTGCGGTGACATGGAGCAAGGCACAGGAGTGGTGGCGCACGGCAGCGGCACGGGCACGGATGGCACGGGCGTGGCATTGCGGCAGGCGGCGAGGCACGGCTGTGCGGCGGCAGAGGCGAGCTTGGTGGCGCTAGGGTGAGGGCATGGGCGAGCTTTGGCATAGCGTGGAGGCTCGGGAATGGTGATGTCGGCGTGATGAGATGATTAGGTCAAGGTATGGCGCAATTTATGGTGGCCCCCAACACGACGGGAAAGGAAATAGAGAAGAGATTGAATCCCACACGTTTTCTACTGACCGGACGCTCCGGTGGCAGCGACCGGACGCTGCCACCCAGAGTTCGGTCGATTTCAGAGAGGTCCAAATCCCCTGGAACCACGACCGGACGCGTCCTATCCCAACTGATCGGACGCAGCCAGAGTCCGGTCGATCCTACCTTCATCGTCTTTGCTTGACCAGACGCTGGATCGCCTTCTGACCGGAGACTGGGAGAACACTATTTCAGCATCCGGTCACTCCTTTGTAGCATGGTTCACCTCCTATGAACTGACCGGACGTTGGACTTCAGAGTCTGGTGCAGCGTCCAGTCACTCTTTTTCTAGCAAATCTTCAAAGTCCTTCGTGCTACCTATTCCCAATCAAGTCCCAACTCTAATAAGATCCAAATAAACATCAATTGGGACTGATGTGAGTGACATCTCTCAAACCCTCAATTTTTTCAAAAATATTTTGCCTTAGGCTATAATTTTTTAAGAAAATAGGCAATAAGAGGGCAATTGAAGACAAAACGACAAAGAAACATTCATGCATATGCAATGCAATACTTGAAAGTAAATCTAGTTGCTTGTCAAGTTTGATCCAAGGTTAAGCTTCTTCACTCGCTTTTCGGCGGTTATCTTAACCATGTTAGATAAGCCCTAAGTGCATTACCATAAAGTAAACATGTTGTATATTACAATGCAATGCAAGGGACAACACAAGCTCATTTTCTAATGAAGTTGCTAAAATCAAGAACATTGAGCTCATTCCACAATCTACAAAATGTTGCCTCATCTAGCGGTTTACCAATTGATCCTCGGTCCTTACACCTTCTAGTGAAATATCATTCTTAGCAACATGATCTCTAAGAAAGTGATGGTGGATATCTATATGCTTGGTGCAAGAGTGTTGAACCGGATTATTTGCAAGTTTTACCGCACTTTCATTATCGCACAAAAGAGGTACCTTTTCTAGAACTACACCATAGTCTAGCAAAGTTTGTTTCATATAAAGTATTTGTGCACAACAAGCACCCGCGACAATGTATTCTGCTTCGGCGGTGCACAAAGCCACACTATTTTGTTTCTTGGAGGACCAAGACACAAGTGATCTACCAAGTAAATGGCACCCTCCGGATGTGCTTTTTCTATCAACTTTGCACCCGACATAATCCGAATCGGAATAGCCAATTAATTCAAATCTAGCTCCTTTAGGATACCAAAGGCCAATGCTTGGTATATGCTTAAGATATCTAAGGATTCGTTTAACGACAATCAAATGAGTTTCCTTAGGATTAGCTTGAAATCTAGCACACATACACACACTAAACATGATGTCGGGCCTAGATGCGGTTAAATATAACAAGCTACCAATCATAGAGTGGTAGAGAGTTTGATCAACCGTGTTATCTCCCTCATCTAGGTTGAGATGTCCATTAGTTGACATTGGTGTCTTGATTGGCTTACATTCATCCATCTTGAATCTCTTGAGAAGATCATTTGTATATTTCTCTTGAGAGATGAAGATCCCTTCTCTTATTTGCTTGACTTGAAAACCAAGAAAGAATGTAAGTTCACCAATCATTGACATCTCAAACTCCTTCGACATTAATTCACCAAACTCTTTACAAGAATCTTTATTTGATGATCAAAGATGATATCATCAACATACACTTGACAAATGAAGATATGTCCATCAAGCTTCTTGGTGAATAGTGTGGTGTCGACTCAATGGTTCATCACCTACATCATCAAGATTCTCATGTGCTCCTTGGGAGCCGTTAGATTAATCAAATTCCACATCATATGTTTCTTCAACCAAGCCGGTGGCATGATTAAATACTCTATATGCTTTGGACTTTGATGAGTAACCAACAAGAAAAAAAATCACAATGTCTTTGAAACTTCCCTAGGTGTTGTCGCTTCTTATAGATGTAGCATTTGCAACCAAACACCCTAAAGAAGGAGACATCCGGCTTCTTTCCATTGAGCAACTCATAAGGTGTCTTGCCAAGGAAACTTTTGAAGAAATAGGCGGTTTGATGCATAGCATGCGGTGTTGATAGTTTCCGCCCATAGAGCTTGAGGGGGTGTTGTACTCATCTAGCATTGTTCTTGCATGAGTGATCAATGTCCGGTTCTTTCTCTCAACTACACTATTTTGTTGAGGAGTATATGTTGCGGAGACCTCATGCTTGATCCCAACTTCATCACAATAGGCTTCAATGTTTGTGTTGTCAAATTCCTTCCCATTGTCACTTCTAATCTTCTTGAGATTCATTTCAAATTCATTTTGTGCTCTCTTGGTAAACTTCTTGAAATAAGATGCAACTTCGGATTTGTCATGAAGGAAGAATACTCATGTATACATTGAATAGTCATCAACAATTACAAGACAATAAAGATTTCCTCCCAAACTTTTATATGTTGTTGGTCCAAATAAGTCCATGTGAAGGAGTTCTAGCACTCTTGTGGTTGACATGAAAGCTTTGGTTGAATGAGTATTTGCAACTTGCTTGCCGACTTGACATGCACTACAAAGCTTGTCCTTCTCAAACTTCACATCCTTCAACCCTCTCACCAAATCATTCTTCATTAACTTCTTGAGTGAGCTCATCCCAACATGAGCAAGTCTTCTATGCCATAGGCACCCAAGTGTTGTTTTGGTGAATAGGCATGTCTTCAAGTTAGCATCTTCGGAGGTGAAGTCCACTAGATATAGGTTGTTGTATCTAAATCTTTAAATATCACTTGATCATCATCCTTCTTAGATACAACAACTTCCTTCTTGATAAACAAGCATTGAAAGCCAAGATCACACAATTGTCCAACGGATAGCAAGTTGAAGCTCAATGAAGCAACATATAGCACATTAGAGATTGAATGATCATTTGATATTGCCACTTTGCCCAATCCTTTGACTTTGCCCTTTGAGTTATCTCCAAATGTGATTCTTTCTTGTCCATCTACTTCTTCATCTAGTGAGGTGAACATACGAGGATCACCGGTCATATGTTGTGTGCAACCACTATCAATAACCCAATGACTTCCACCGGTCTTGTAGTTCACCTACACACAAGAGATCAAGCTTTAGGAACCCAAACTTGTTGAGGGCCCTTCACCTTCTCAACAAGTGACTTTGCAACCCAAATTTTCTTAGGCCTATTTTGTTGGGAGGTCCTAAGAACATGACTTTCATTTTTCCACTAGAATTCTTTCTAAGCATGTAGTGAGCATTGAAGGCAAAAGGTCTAGCATGCTTGGACAAGGGTTGTGGTGCTGGAGTTTGACACCCATGGGTAAAGTGGCCTTCTTGTCCACACTCAAAGCATCTCTTTGGTTTTGGCTTTGATTTGTGTTGTTGTTGAGCTTGAGCCTTCTTCTCTTGGTTTGCCAAGTACCCAATACCACTTCTATCCATCTTAATGACAGTGTTCATTAGTAGCTCACTTTGAAGATGCTTGCCTCTAGTGAACTTGCTCAATCCAATCTTGAGATGCTCTTTCTCCAACTTGAGCTTCTTGTTCTCTTCTTTGAGAGCATCATTGTTTTTCTCTTCCTTAAGCTTCTTGTTTTCTTCTTTTAGCTTCTCATTCTCAAGAATCAAATCACCATCATGATCAAGAGTTTCTAGGACAATAGTGTTGTGGCTTTTAATCTCTTCAAGATCTTTCTTGAGCTTTTCATTGTCATTCTTGAGCTTAACAAACTTATCATAATCATCGGCCTCAACCACTTGTTTGCCCTTGCTACTAGAACTTTTCTCAATGCTCTCTGTAACAGAACCGACCAATTATACGAGATTAAGTAAGAAAATCTTCCGCCGAAGTAGACAATTTAGCTAACTTAAGCCCGTATAACCCGGTAGTCCGTGAAACCACAAAGGATTTCAAACCAATCGACATACAAACCAAGATCGTACAAGTTTAGCAAGTACCGTCACACGTTACATAAAGTTTGCAATGACAGTTGATACATCAGAGTTTAGAACATAAAGTTATTACATACCAAGTTTGAACTGAAATAGCGGAAGCAAATAGTTTTAAAGCCACACACACACTTTTGATTTAGATACAGTGCCAGTAGGTAGTCATTTCCAACAAAAGCATCAGATGAGAAATACGGAGTGACCATTTGCCCTTGGTCCTAGTTGTCACCCATCGCGGGTACAGGCAGTTAATGCAATAGCCGTAGTACATTTGACCATCTGCAACAACAATGGGAACAACGCCCTAAGTACGAGAAGGTACTCAGCTAGACTTACCCATCTTAAACCAAAATAAAACGACACCAAGGATTATGCAAGGCTTTCTTTAGTGGGCTAGCTGACTCTTTTGCGAAAGCATAAGTTATCATGAATAAACCATTTTAAGTACTTTGCATCATCTTTATTATAACCTATCCATCTAGTTAAGCACCTGTACTATAGCAATCACATGATTAACCAATAACATCCAGTTACCAATTTAGCCTTAGCATAACTCACATCATCCAGATAACCATTATTTGTTCCATAATAATTACTACGATGTCGTAGCTCGAGTCAAGTGCTCACTATCCAGGAGCGATGGCGATTCAAATCGATTCCTAACCAGCTGGTGATTTATTCCTCACACAAACCATGCTTCCCCTGCCAGGGTAGCTTAGATCACAAATGACACTTTTCAGGTAGCCGTGGGATAATCTGGAGCCGCAGTACCCAGGGACCGCCCGACTGCCAGGAATCAGGTCACACCTGCCCTTGGGCTCACTCTTCGCGCCCCTATCATACCCCCATCAGCACCAATACGCGCAGTCATGTAGATCCCGGCCCGAATAGTGCCACTAGCTTCGCGGTCGAAAGGTACTTTATTTGGCCAGCTAAATGTGAGGCATGTGTTCAACATGACAAGAGGGACGAGCAACGATAGGTCCTTAATCGACACATACGGAAACTAACAGCACCCCAGAACCCTGTCTGGTTGCCTCCAACTATTCCGTCCGGTCTCCAATTTTCCATCACATATGGTTAATTCCAGGATATTATTCTTTTCATAGCCAATCTCTTCCAGTAACCACCTATAATGTAGGTGACCGGGTATCACCGATCGCTACCGGTCTAAGCAAGGCTAAGCAGTTATTCGATCCTGACCTAACAGGGTAAAAGGTAATAAGGTAGGCAAGGATAGTAATAAATGCATCAACGGTTTCAATCAACTCCTACAACTTAATGCAACAATATATAAACTCATATATATAGAAAGAATTGCTTTTATAAAGTAGGAGACTTAGAATGCTCCAGGGCTTGCCTTGTTCGAACGAACTAGGTTGGTGATCCACGCACTCCGGCAAGTCCTCTCCTTGCTCCTCTTCCTCTGGCACCTCCTGTGCCTGGACTTCTTGTGGATCTGTCCCGGTCTGCTCTTCCTAAACTGCTACTAGCAACTCCTCCTGCGATCCTGTATGATGTAGATGTATAAGTGCTAATGCATAGGTGCATCGGAGAGATGACATGTAATGATCATGATGCATGAAATGTAGATGACCATGTTTAACTTCATTGGACATAGTAGTAGCAAAGCTCTTCTACAAGGTAGTCAACATCATCCAAGAACATGTACTACTATCTACTACGACAACCACTGTACTAACATGCCAAATCACCACAGCAAACTAAGATGCTACAAAGATACACCAAAGAGAACATTATTAACTAAACTCGCATTAAAGAAGATCATTTGATTTCATTTTAAACTAGGGCTACACAGCAACATATATTTCTGGTGTTCATAAAAATCTGAGAAAATTACAGTAGCCTAGTACTACTCTAAGTAGACTACCATAAATTTTTCTTGGCATTTGGATAAGTAGAATAGCCTACACAAAAATGACAAGGCATAATTACTTAAAAAGGCATAAATAGAAAACCTTAGTTAAAAGTGCCAAGCAACAGATTTCATATTTTTCTAATATCCTTAAGGTACTGGGATACTCCCCACAAAATTTCATGGTCATAGGATTCCTAGATAATTTACAAAAATTTACACAAGTATCAATCAATGATAAAAGGAAAATCTATAACTCAAAAACCACACATGCAATGACTCTCAAATTTTTACCAGAGCTTATACTAAGCAAGAATAGCTTACCCACAAAATTTCATAATTTTTGGAACACAGAAACTCTAGATATAAAATAAACAAATTTGCATGCATTCAAAAACACATTTCAATTTTCCATTTAAATCTTCTAAAATTTCTACTGTAAGTATCAAGACTATATTTTTACTAAATACTAGACTTCCTAAGGAACACTACCAAATTTATTTCACAATTTTTGAAGCTACAAAACTGGAGATACAATTATTACAAAACAGCATAGAAATGTGTTAATTTGAACTAGCCTATCACTAAACCGTCACTGACGCGTGGGACCCGCTTGTCAGCCGGACCCGCCTGTCATTGACACAGAATAGGGGAGACGGCACGCGACGGCACGGCGATGGTCGAGCTCACCGACGGTGGCTCCTCCGGCGAAATCGACAGCACCTACACGATCTACGTGATGAGCCACGTCGAATGGTGCTACCGGCGAGACCTAAGACCTAGCGGAGGAGGCTCGTCGCCGGTGATGGCGGCATGGCAGCGCTCCGGCGTGAGACGCTGGCGATAGCAAGCCATGACTGACTCAACCGAGCTCGGCATGAGCTACCGGGGATCGCTACGGTGCTACCCAGGCAAAGAGAGGAGGACGAGGGAGTTTCCAGCTACCCCGACCACGGCGGCCTCAACTCCGGCGAGGACACGCCCTTGGCGGCGGTGGCGGGAATGGATAATGCGTCCTTACCAAAGCTCAAACGACTCAGCGGTGAGGTGGACCTTCGGAAGGGGACTACAGTGGCGCTGGTACGGTGGCGATTGCACGACGTGGGTGAGCTTTGTGCTGCCACTGGCGCTGGCGCGGCTGCGGCGCTGTGCTGTGCTTGCTGCGGGCGACAAAGGATAAAGCAGAAAGCCAAATGAGAGCGCGGGAGGGAGCGGGCGAGTGCGGGGCGTATTGAGGCGCACGGCAGCCCGACGTGGCCTGGCTCGGTAGGACGTCGGCGACATGTGGCCTCCATGCGGCAGCCGAGCTCTGCCACGGTCGGCCACTGAATCGCCCGATTCAGTTCGACAGTGCTCGTGATTACGGCCTGACAGCGTGTTTTTGTGAAGCTCGATCTTCTAATCCGTGAAGTAATAGCTCATACAATCTACACAAGAGTTGTAGCTCTAAGTACCATCTATAATTCGTCTTAAACGATCAAGACCTAATTCGTAATGAATAACGAGTTACATCAAACCAAAGTCAGCTTCAACAAACTGTAAAAGCAACTTCGACTTAGAAAATTTTCTAAGTGCTCAAAACAGTGAAAAGATGATTTTTGGAAGCCAATTTCAAGCATGTTAGGAGCTAAACTAGTCTATGACACAAACATAAAAGTTGTTCCCCACATCAAATACTACAACTTTGCTTTAGTGACCACCTTCATGCAAAGTCTATAGCACGCAGTTCAAAATTGGTCAAACATGTTACATTCAAAGGATGACTTGTACTTGAACTCTGACCTAATGACCTATTTACCCTTAACCATGAATATCAAAGTTGTTCATAATGGTGCTCTAGACATGTTTAAGCTAATTGCAAGGTCACACACTCATTTCATGCATTGGTCACACATAGGGCTATCCAGTTCAACACACATAGCATCGCTTAAGTACTGGATTAGACAAAATGATCTTCATGAACATTGTTCCACTAGTCATCATAAGTGTAGCTAATATGTTTTAGTGACTCACATCAACTACTTACACCTATTCACTCATGATCATAAGCATACACAAAGAAAACATGAAATAACAAGACATGTTTCATATGTTTCATTCATATGTTTCAAATGTAAAAGAGTAAATATGAATGCTTGATGCTCATGCTTATGCAATGCAAGTCAATTTATGTAAGGCTAACACCCAGGGTGTTACAGCCCTCCCCCCTTATAAGAATCTCGTCCCGAGATTTTGAGTTACGAACCATTTGTTATAAAATCCGTATAAGCGTTTCGTAGATATTCTCCTGTTTCCCATGTCGCATCGCCATCATCGTGATGACTCCACTGTATCTTATATGTTCTCACCACTTTATTCCGAGTGACTCTGTCCTTAGTGTCCAAAACTCGAACCGGTTGCTCATGGTATTCCAAGTCTGATTTGAGCTGAATGCTCGGAGGTTCTATTCTCTCTTCCGGAATACACAAGCACTTCTTCAACTATGATACATGGAAGACTAGAAAGATCGAACCCATCGCTTCTGGTAACTGTAACTTATAAGCCACGGGACCCTTCTTTTCTACGATCTTGTACGGTCCTACAAACCTAGGAGAAGGTTTTCTCTTTACTCCAAACCTTTGTACATTCTTCATTGGAGTAACCTTTAGATAAACGTAGTCACCTACTTCAAACTCAAGAGGTCTCCTCCTCTGATCGGCATAGCTCTTCTGGCGTGACTGTGCCGCTTTCATGTTTTGTTGGATAATATGGACCTTTTTCTCGGCCTCGTCAACAAAATCAATTCCGTAAAACCTTCTCTCTCCAGGCTCGACCCAATTCAATGGTGTCCTACATTTTCTGCCATACAAAGCTTCAAATGGAGCCATCTTGATACTTTCTTGGTAACTGTTGTTGTAAGCGAATTCTGCCAAAGGTAACCATAATTCCCATGAACCCTTAGACGATAACACACAAGCTCTAAGCATATCTTCTAGAACAGCATTAACTCCCTCTGTCTGCCCATCTGTCTGTGGGTGGTAAGCTATACTACGAATCAAGCTAGTACCCAACCCTTTATGAAGATGCTCCCAAAAATGAGCGGTAAATTGGGACCCACGGTCAGACACGATAGTCTTTGGTATACCATGTAATCGGACAATCTCTGCAATATACTTCTCAGCATACTGAGGTGGTTAGAAAGTTGTTTTGACTGGTAAAAAGTGAGCTGATTTGGTAAGGCAATCTACGATTACCCAAATCAAATCATTCCCCTTTGGTGTGGTAGAGAATCCGGTGATAAAATCCATACTTATATCATCCCATTTCAAATCTGGTATTGACAAAGGTTGCAACATTCCTGCAGGTCTCATGTGAAGAGCCTTCACTCTACAACACATGTCACAACGAGCAACATAAGCTGCAATCTCCTTCTTCATTTTCGTCCACCAATAACGAGGTCTCAATTCTTGGTACATTTTGTTACTTCCAGGATGGATAGATAACTTAGAGTGATGAGCTTCATCCATCAATTTGTTCTTGAGCTCTCGATCTTTAGGTACAACTAGACGGTCCTTAAACCATAGCACTCCGTGTTCATCCACTCTAAATTGCCTAGTCGGTTCTTTCTTCATTTTCTCCTTGATATGGAATATTCCTTTATCTATTTTCTGACCCTCAATGATCTTGCTCTCCAAGGTACAGCTAACCTGGATGTTATGCAACATAGCAGGATGTAACAAATTGAACCCATCCTCAAACAATGGTTGCACAGCAAGAGAATGTGACTTCCTACTTAAGACATCTGCTACTACATTTGCCTTTCCCGGATGATAGTGCACATTCAGATTATAATCCTTTATCAGCTCTAACCATCTTCTCTGTCGCATATTCAACTCAGACTGAGTAAATATGTACTTGAGACTCTTATGATCTATAAAGATATTGCACACATTCCCAAGCAAGTAGTGTCTCCAAATCTTTAGAACATACACAACAGCTGCAAGCTCTAAATCGTGCGTAGGATAGTTAACCTCATGCTTCCTCAACTGACGTGAGGCATATGCAATAACTCTTCCATCTTGCATCAGGACACATCCTAAACCATTCTTTGATGCATCGCAAAACACATCAAACGGCTTCTCTATATTTGGTTGCGCCAGAACAGGAGCAGTGGTTAGCAATTTCCGCAAGGTGCAGAAAGCTGCCTCACACTCCTCTGTCCAAACGAACCTATGATCCTTTTGTAATAAACTTGTCATCGGCTTGGCAATCTTTGAGAAGTATGGGATAAAACGCAGCGATAGTAACCGGCTAATCCAAGAAAACTTCAAACCTCATGAACTGTGCTTGGTGCCTTTCAGTCCATAACCTCTTGTATTTTACTAGGATCCACTGAGATTCCATTCTCAAATAACACATGGCCAAGAAAAGGAACTGTCTTCAGCCAGAACTCACATTTACTAAACTTAGCATACAACTGGTGGTCTCTGAGTCTAGTCAAGACAACCCTTAGGTGCTCGGCATGATCCTGTTCGTTCTAAGAGTATATCAGAATGTCATCAATGAACACAATCACGAACTGATCCAATTCCGGCATAAAGACCGAATTCATCAGATACATAAAGTATGCAGGAGCATTTGTCAAACCAAAGGACATGACAAGATACTCGTACAAACCATATCTGGTGGTAACGCGGTTTTGGGTATATCTTATGGTCGAATCTTGATCTGATGGTACCCTGATCTCAAATGTATCTTGGAGAACACTTTGGCTTTTGACAATTGATCAAACAAGATATCAATCCGAGGTAAAGGATACTTGTTTTTAATTGTCACCGCATTCAGTGGCCGATAGTTCACGCACATCCGTAAGGAGTTATCCTTCTTCTTCTTCATGAACAGTGCGGGACATCCCCATTCCGATGAACTTGGCTGAATTAAACCCTTAGTCAACAGATCCTGGAGTTGTTTCTTCAATTCGGCTAATTTATTTGGAGGCATCCGATAAGGCCTTCTTGAGATCGGTGGTGTTCCAGGGATTAACTCAATGGCAAACTCAACATCTCTGTCTGGTGGAAGACCAGGTAACTCCTCTGGAAACACGTCCGAAAACTCACACACTACTAGAATCTTGGCTAGAAGAGTAGTTTGGACTGCACAAGTTGTACTGGTCAGATCTATTCTCCGAGGTAAGGTTACTTGAAAAGTACCTTCTCCAACAGGTTCCTTGAGAGAAATGCTTCTTCCCCCAACATCAATTACTATACCCATCTTAGTCATCCAGTTCATTCCTATAATCACGTCTAGAACTAGCCCTGGCATAACTATCAAGTTAAGCTTATACTGTCTGTTTGCTATGCACAGGGTTACTCCCCAGATTATCTGATTAGTTAACAGATCAGCCTCGGCTGAACTAATCCGATAAGCACATTCCAATTCAACTATCTTTTGCTCATACTTTCTTGCAAATGCTTGACTTATGAATGAATGAGATGATCCAGAATCAAACAAAACGACTGCAGGATGATTATTGATAGAAAACATACCGGCTGTCATGGGTTCTCCTTCCGGGATGTCATCAATGGTGGTGTGGTGCACACGAGCTTGGTACTGATTCTGCGGTTTCTTAGGATATGGGCAAAACTTCGCAAAGTGCCCAGATTGATTGCAGTTGTAACACAGTCCTCTTACTTGAGTAGCAGCTCCTGATGAACTGCCTTGTCCGGTCTTGGCTTGTGGCACCACCATCTTGAATGGCTTCTGATTCCTCTGAGGTTGCTGGGCATTCTGATTCCTCTGTTGGGGTGGCCTGAACCTTGCACCAGGGGCAGGCGAATGATACGTAGAACGGTTTGCCATCGGGGCCCTTGGCTAGGACGGACCTGACTCAAAAGCTCTCTTGCAAGTCTTGGAAGTAGCATATACATTGTTGTTCTTCTCTTGCTTTAAGCAGTCACTAACAAAGTTATTGAAACCCGTTCTCGTGCTGGTACCCACGTGCTTCATCATCTTGGGATTCAGACCTCTCTTGAAACTAGCGATCTTTTTGGCATCGGTATTCACCATGTCAGAGGCATAGCGACTTAGATTGTTGAATGCATGTAGATACTGTGTCACAGTCTTGGTACCTTGGGTTAGTGCGAGAAACTCTCCAAACTTCATTTCTGTCAACCCAGGGGGAATGTATGTTCCATGAAAAGCCTCCGTGAATTCCCTCCAAGTAATGCGGGCATTAGGTGGAAAAGTGGTGCGGTGATGCTTCCACCACATTCCTGCAGGGCCTTGCAGCTGATGAGCTGCATACTCAGTTTTCAATACTTCTGTCATCCTGAGAACATGAAACTTATCTTCCATGGTGTTTATCCACTCTTCTGCATCCAATGGCTCTGCAGCTTCTTTGAAAATTGGTGGTCTGGTGTCCATAAAGTCCTTGAAACTACTATGCTGATTTGCTTCATGTCCACCTGGGTTTAACCCACGACGGGTGTTGTCAGCGATATGGCGCAATGCAGCTTCCATATTCTACTGCATGTCCTCCATGTTGCGTTGACTTCCAAGGAACTGTGCGAAGAACTGTTCCGCGGTGTACGGGGGGGAGGAGGTGGCGGCGGTTCACGGTTCTCATTCCCAGCTGCACTGCCACCTGCCTCAGCAGCATCATACACGGTACGGCGAGTGTTCGGCATCTGCATATTTCAGCAATAGTAATTATTTGGCGATGTTGTAGAGATCGCAAGCGAATGAAAAATTATGCCATACTGAATTCACTGGAGAGAATAAATTCATACAATAAAACAGGGGCACAATAAGTCATTCCAATTAACACAACATCACTAATTAGATTACTTAAGCGCACACATCGCGTCCATTACAACCAAATTGCCAGCATACATACACTGGACTTTTATGCGTTCAGATATCGCATTACTAGCCAAGTTCCATTCACATGCCATGTCTCATAAGTTCGAAGCAAGATACATTAGGTTACATGCTGACAAAAGAAAAGTCATCGCGACAGGACCTAAACACTAGCGCAAGGCAACTAGCCTACTCCTTGGGGCCGTCTTTGGGGTCGGAGACATCACCATCGCACCCAGGTGAAACTACAGGCTCGTCCTCATCGTCGATGTCCATGCCAGCGGCGTCTGGAGG
Organism: Miscanthus lutarioriparius; assembly: GCA_904845875.1. Taxonomy (NCBI): domain Eukaryota; kingdom Viridiplantae; phylum Streptophyta; class Magnoliopsida; order Poales; family Poaceae; genus Miscanthus; species Miscanthus lutarioriparius. The sequence goes on along the minus strand of CAJGYO010000002.1, from coordinate 86,755,556 downwards.
AGCATATGGGCCAACCCCATTGTAGAGCACGTGAAACTCCTCGTGCAGGTTAACATTGTACTCCTCTAGCTCATCGACCCTCTGCAGCAGCAGGTCCCTCGCGTTCTAGGCTTCATTCCTTTCCTAAACCAACTGTCCAATCATGCGGTCTACATTGTTGTTGGCCTGAGTCAACATATGCACCCGCTGCATAGCTCTATCACCTCTCTCTATCGCCTGGTCCCGCTGTAAGCTCATATCAGCCAACTGCTCCTGCAAACTAGCTATAGCACGTGCCTGCTGCTTCTTCTGCTTTCTTGCCTTGAGCTTATCATCACCACGCAAGCCAGTCAAAGTCCAGTAGGTACACTCAAGACCCTGATACGCTCTGATAGCGGCAAACATAGCACTCATAACATGGTTGTCGCTAGCCTGTCCCTCAGCCGGACCTCTAACCAAAGCACTTCCCTGAGGCTAAACCCAAATAGCATCACGAGGATCATCCCTAGGAAAGGTGCCAGCTAGAGCTGCTGCAAGCTCACTGGGAAATCTACTCATGATGTCCCTAATGACGCGGAAAGTTGCTCCCTCTCCACCCTCACCAGGAGTGCGACCCTCAAATTCCAAGTGCCAACCGTCCCACTCTGGAGCATCACCAAGAGCAGGAACGGTGATCTCTACCACTGCGAGTCCATCCTCTGCTAACTGGCTCTCATTCCAAGAGTACACCGGCTCTTGACCCTCTGGGTACCCCACATCATGGAGCACTCTCTAAAGCAAGGTCGGCATGCCAAACTCGCTCAAGAAGGTGTCTGTGGTGCGGTGCTCCCTCAGGGCCAACTGACGTCGAGGTGCCCTTCCTCCGGTGGACTTATGGGCAGTCTGCTTCGTGCGAGCCATCTGTAGCAAATTGTTGTTTTATTACCCACGTGAGAACAAGGTTAAGTTGTCATTTTATCAAAATGAGATAATCAACTTATAAGGGGAGGAACAATGCCATGAATGATATGTAACAACATGATGCATGCACATTCCGTACGTTCTCATCAACTTAAGGAAAAATAACAATTGCTAGCGGCATAGACGGTGGCATACAACGATCTCTCATAACATAGCTAATACGTACTACACGATAGCGCTGTTATGTACCTGCAAAAGATCCACTTTAGCCCAACCCTTGACAGTATGAAAATTATGCATGAAAGCAGTAAAGTAATCTACTCGCTCTACACGCATCCCCAGATACACGTACAATGGTAGCAACTACCCGAACCATCGTCCGATCGACGGCATCGTCACCACAGGACGGAATTCTCCCACACATTGGATACCTTCATACAAACACGCGTATGGCATGTAAATAATCTGGCATCATATAAACACTTCCCTAGATCGGCAGTGTATCCGATCATGCTCTCACAACTCTCACTTACCGAGGCGTAGAGGCAACGAATCCATACAATACCACTCAAGTGAATGACACTCATACAATAGCACGCTGTATGAGCGACGAAATAGAAATATGATGCAAAAACCCCCAAGTCAGTACTTAAATAAGCCACCTAGAGTCCTTAACTGGGCATAAAGGATATGACCACTGGCACACTAGTAAGTTTTCAATTAGAGGTTGAAACACCTATATGCCATAAGTTCGTAATTAGTTTTGTAACACAAAACCCGTTTGTTTTAAATACACGCATGAACAGTAATCTGCTAAACCTTGCTCTGATGCCAGCTGTAACAGAACCGACCAATTATACGAGATTAAGTAAGAAAATCTTCCACCGACGCAGACAATTTAGCTAACTTAAGCCCGTATAACCCGGTAGTCCGTGAAACCACAAAGGATTTCAAACCAATCGACATACAAACCAAGATCGTACAAGTTTAGCAAGTACCGTCACACGTTACATAAAGTTCGCAACGACAGTTGATACATCAAAGTTTAGAACATAAAGTTATTACATACCAAGTTTGAACTGAAATAGCGGAAGCAAATAGTTTTAAAGCCACACACACACTTTTGATTCAGATATAGTGCCAGTAGGTAGTCATTTCCAACAAAAGCATCAGATGAGAAATACGGAGTGACCATTTGCCCTTGGTCCTAGTTGTCACCCATCGCCAGGTACAGGCAGTTAATGCAATAGTCGTAGTACATTTGACCATCTGCAACAACAATGGGAACAACGCCCTAAGTACGAGAAGGTACTCAGCTAGACTTACCCGTCTTAAACCAAAATAAAACGACACCAAGGATTATGCAAGGCTTTCTTTAGTGGGCTAGCTGACTCTTTTGCGAAAGCATAAGTTATCATGAATAAACCATTTTAAGTACTTTGCATCATCTTTATTATAACCTATCCATCTAGGTAAGCACCTGTACTATAGCAATCACATGATTAACCAATAACATCCAGTTACCAATTTAGCCTTAGCATAACTCACATCATCTAGATAACCATCATTTGTTCCATAATAATTACTATGATGCCGTAGCTCGAGTCAAGTGCTCACTATCCAGGAGCGATGGCGATTCAAATCGATTCCTAACCAGCTGGTGATTTATTCCTCACACAAACCATGCTTCCCCTGCCATGGTAGCTTAGATCACAAATGACACTTTTCAGGTAGCCGCGGGATAATCTGGAGCCGCAGTACCCAGGGACCGCCCGACTGCCAGGAATCAGGTCACACCTGCCCTTGGGCTCACTCTTCGCGCCCCTGTCATACCCCCATCAGCACCAATACGCGCAGTCATGTAGATCCCGGCCCGAATAGTGCCACTAGCTTCGCGGTCGAAAGGTACTTTATTTGGCCAGCTAAATGTGAGGCATGCGTTCAACATGACAAGAGGGACGAGCAACGATAGGTCCTTAATTGACACATACGGAAACTAACAGCACCCCAGAACCCTGTCTGGTTGCCTCCAACTATTCCGTCCGGTCTCCAATTTTCCATCACATATGGTTAATTCTAGGATATCATTCTTTTCATAGCCAATCTCTTCCAGTAACCACCTATAATGTAGGTGACCGGGTATCACCGATCGCTACCGGTCTAAGCAAGGCTAAGCAGTTATTCGATCCTAACCTAACAGGGTAAAAGGTAATAAGGTAGGCAAGGATAGTAATAAATGCATCAACGATTTCAATCAACTCCTACAACTTAATGCAACAATATATAAACTCATATATATAGAAAGAATTGCTTTTATAAAGTAGGAGACTTAGAATGCTCCGGGGCTTGCCTCGTTCGAACGAACTAAGTTGGTGATCCACGCACTCCGGCAAGTCCTCTCCTTGCTCCTCTTCCTCTGGCACCTCCTATGCCTGGACTTCTTGTGGATCTGTCCCGGTCTGCTCTTCCTGAACTACTACTAGCAACTCCTCCTGCGATCCTGTATGATGCAGATGTATAAGTGCTAATGCATAGGTGCATCGGAGAGATGACATGTAATGATCATGATGCATGAAATGTAGATGACCATGTTTAACTTCATTGGACATAGTAGTAGCAAAGCTCTTCTACAAGGTAGTCAACATCATCCAAGAACATGTACTACTATCTACTACGACAACCACTGTACTAACATGCCAAATCACCACAGCAAACTAAGATGCTACAAAGATACACCAAAGAGAACATTATTAACTAAACTCGCATTAAAGAAGATCATTTGATTTCATTTTAAACTAGGGCTACACAGCAACATATATTTCTGGTGTTCATAAAAATCTGAGAAAATTACAGTAGCCTAGTACTACTCTAAGTAGACTACCATAAATTTTTCTTGGCATTTGGATAAGTAGAATAGCCTACACAAAAATGACAAGGCATAATTACTTAAAAAGGCATAAATAGAAAACCTTAGTTAAAAGTGCCAAGCAACAGATTTCATATTTTCCTAACATCCTTAAGGTACTGGGATACTCCCCACAAAATTTCATGGTCATAGGATTCCTAGATAATTTACAAAAATTTACACAAGTATCAATCAATGATAAAAGGAAAATCTATAACTCAAAAACCACATATGCAATGACTCTCAAATTTTTACCAGAGCTTATACTAAGCAAGAATAGCTTACCCACAAAATTTCATAATTTTTGGAACACAGAAACTCTAGATATAAAATAAACAAATTCGCATGCATTCAAAAACACTACCAAATTTATTTCAAAATTTCTACTGTAAGTATCAAGACTATATTTTTACTAAATACTAGACTTCCTAAGGAACACTACCAAATTTATTTCACAATTTTTGAAGCTACAAAACTAGAGATACAATTATTACAAAATAGCATAGAAATCTGTTAATTTGAACTAGCCTATCACTAAACCGTCACTGATGCGTGGGACCCGCTTGTCAGCCGGACCCGCCTGTCATTGACACAGAACGGGGGAGACGGCACGCGACGACATGGCGATGGTCGAGCTCGCCGACGGTGGCTCCTCCGACAAAATCGACAGCACCTACATGATCTACGTGACGAGCCGCGTCGAATGGTGCTACCGGTGAGACCTAAGACCTAGCGGAGGGGGCTCGTCGCCGGTGATGGCAGCACGGCAGCGCACCAGCGCGAGACGCTGGCGACAGCAAGCCATGACTGACTCAACCGAGCTTGGCATGAGCTACCGAGGATCGCTACGGTGCTACCCAGGCAAAGAGAGGAGGACGAGGGAGTTTCCAGCTACCCCGACCACGGCGGCCTCAACTCCGGCAAGGACACGCCCATGGCGGCGGTGGCGGGAATGGACAATGTGTCCTTACCAAAGCTCAAATGGCTCAGCAGCGAGGTGGATGCGCAGAAGGGGACTACGGTGGTGCTGGTACGGTGGCGATTGCACGACATGGGTGAGCTTTGTGCTGCCACTGGCGCTGGCGTGGCTGCGGCGCTGTGCTGTGCTTGCTGCGGGCGACAAAGGAGAAAGCAGAAAGCCGAATGAGAGCGCGGGAGGGAGCGGGCGAGTGCGGGTCATGTTGAGGCGCGCGGCAGCCCGACGTGGCCTGGCTCGGTAGGACGTCGATGATGTGTGGCCTCCACGCGGTAGCCGAGCTCTGCCGTGGTCGGCCACTGAATCACCCGATTCAGTTCGACAGTGCTCGCGATTACGGCCTGACAGCGCGTTTTCGTGAAGCTCGATCTTCTAATCCGTGAAGTAATAGCTCATACAATCTACACAAGAGTTGTAGCTCTAAGTACCATCTGTAATTCGTCTTAAATGATCAAGACCTAATTCGCAACGAATAACGAGTTACATCAAACCAAAGTCAGCTTCAACAAACTGTAAAAGCAACTTCGACTTAGAAAATTTTCTAAGTGCTCAAAACAGTGAAAAGATGATTTTTGGAAGCCAATTTCAAGCATGTTAGGAGCTAAACTAGTCTATGACACAAACATAAAAGTTGTTCCCCACATCAAATACTACAACTTTGCTTTAGTGACCACCTTCATGCAAAGTCTATAGCACGCAGTTCAAACTTGGTCAAACATGTTACATTCAAAGGATGACTTGTACTTGAACTCTGACCTAATGACCTATTTACCCTTAACCATGAATATCAAAGTTGTTCATAATGGTGCTCTAGACATGTTTAAGCTAATTGCAAGGTCACACACTCATTTCATGCATTGGTCACACATAGGGCTATCCAGTTCAACACACATAGCATCACTTAAGTACTGGATTAGACAAAATGATCTTCATGAACATTGTTCCACTAGTCATCATAAGTGTAGCTAATATGTTTTAGTGACTCACATCAACTACTTACACCTATTCACTCATGATCATAAGCATACACAAAGAAAACATGAAATAACAAGACATGTTTCATATGTTTCATTCATATGTTTCAAATGTAAAAGAGTAAATATGAATGTTTGATGCTCATGCTTATGCAATGCAAGTCAATTTATGTAAGGCTAACACCCAGGGTGTTACACTCTCAATGATCAAATCATCACATGATGTAGCTATCTCAATCTTAACAACATTGTTAGTAGCATCATGTGGCTCATTGGATAAAAATTCTTGAGCAATGACAAGATTATCATGATTAATCTTAAGAGTGGTATATTCTTCTTTTTGCTTGTTGTGGCTAGTGATGAGCTCTTTATGTATCCACTCAAGTTTATCATATTTTTCTTTAAGCTCTTTCTTAGAAGATTTGAGCTCCTTGAGTTTGGATGATGTAGCATCATTTGCTTCTCTAAGCTCAACATTAGCCTTTTCCGCTACATCATATTTAGCTAAAAGAGAATCATTCTTAGCTTCTAGCTTGTCATTCTTAGCTCTAGATCCTAGTATATTTTTTTAGCAATTTGACAAGTTCATCATACGAAGGTGATTCAAATTCATCATCATCACTATCACTATCACAATCATCATTGTTAGCATGATCATCACTACTACTATCATCATCATTAGATATCTTTCGTTCACCCTTGGCCATAAGGCATAGGTGTGTAGAGAATAATAGCGGTGGTGTTGGTGAAGATGATGAGGAGTCAATCATTCATCATCGGATGAGCAACTTGATGAATCAATATCCGTAAGCCAATCACCGACGATGTATGCATTTTCACTCTTCTTCTTCTTGTGAAAATCGTTCTTGCCATCTCTCTTCTTATATGGCATGTTTTTCTTCTTCTCATCTTCTTCTTCATTGCTTGAGTCATCTTTCTTGCCCTTGTATTTGTTCTTGTACTTGTCTTTCTTGGGCTTGGTGCATTGGTGTGCTAGATGACCAAGTTATCCACAATTGTAGCAATCCATCTCGGAGATTGGCTTCCTTCTAGAGCTTGTGAACAACTTTTTCTTCTTGCCATCAAACTTGATGTCACTCTTGTTGAGCTTCTTTAGCATCTTGGCGGTTCTTTTCACCATGAGAGCAAGACTTGCATCATCAATTTCATCATCACTTGAGCTCTCATACTCAAGCCTTGCTTTGCCCTTCTCTTGACTAGCTTTGAATGCTAAGTCCTTGTCTTTCTTCTTAGTAGAGGATGAGCCATCTTGTGGTGTGATGTGCATGTACATCTCATGAGCATTGATCTTTCCCAAGATTTGTGTCGGTGTAGCGGTGGAAAGATCACCTTGATGAAGCATGGTCACAATATGCTCATATTTATCAATGGGGAGGACACTCAAAATCTTTCTTACAACATCGGATGGTTGCATTTGAGTGAGTCCAAGCCCATTGACTTCCTCTACAAGAACATTCAAACGTGAGTACATTTCATTAGCACATTCTTTAGGAAGCATTTCAAAAGAGTTAAGCTTTCTCATGACAAGATGATAGCGTTCCTCACGCTCACTCTTTGTTCCCTCATGGAGCACACAAACGTCCGACCATAGTGCATGGGCGTCTTTGTGGTTCCTCACCCGGTTGAACACATCTTTGCAAAGGCCTCTAAAGATGGTGTTTTGAGCCTTTGCATTTTATTTCTTGTAATTTACCTCATCGCCTTGTAGATGTGTAGCATCCTGAGGTTTTGGGAAGCCTTGTGAGGCGGCTCTAAGTATTCCAACATCTAGAACTTCTAAGTACGCCTCCATGTGGATTTTCCAATAAAGAAAATCATCCCCCACAATGATAGGAGGAGGTCCATCCCCGTAAGACATCTTTCTCCACACGGTTAAGTCTAATTCGTGAGCACGAGGCTCTGATATCAATTGAAAGGATCAAGATGCCCAAGAGGGGGGTGAATTGGGCTAATTCTAAATTTCTTTGCAATAATTAAACTCTACGGTTAGCCAATTAACCCCTTATGCCTAGAAAGTGTTTCTATTGATCTAACGCATAAAAGTTTAGCAACCTAAGTTCCAATCCTACTCTAGCATGGCAATTCTAGGAATGTAAATGACAAGAATTGAATTGCTCAAAGTAAAGAGAGAAGGAGGAACGCGACGATGTTTTGCCGAGCTATCGGAGAGTCGTCACTCCACACTAGTCCTCATTGGAGCACCCACGCAAGGGTGTAGCTCCCCCTTGATCTGCGCAAGGATCAAGTGCTCTCTACGGGTTGATTCTTCGACACTCCATCGTGGTGAATCACCACAACCACTCATAACTTGAGTTGGGTCATTCACAAGCTCTCCGGATAATCACCAAGCTCCCAATCACCACCAAGCCATCTAGGTGATGGCGATCACCAAGAGTAACAAGCACGAACTCTCACTTGACCACGACAAGCCTAATGAGAAGGGTGGATGCACACTTTTGCTACTCTTGATCTCACTAATGAGGGCTCTCTTTGGGATTCTCAAATCTCAATCACCTCACTAGGACCTTGCACTTCTTGACACTCTCAAAGGTGTTTCTCAGCTGTTGGAATAAGCAAAAGTACCCCCACACATGAATGGAGGAAGTATTTATAACACCGGCTGAAAAACGAACCGTTATATGCCCCTGCGGGGTGACCGGACGCTCCGGTCATGTTGACCGAATGCTCCGGTCAGTTCTCCCCGAACTCTAGTGATAAAGTAGTGACCGGACACGTCCGGTCGTGATTTTCCCTCTCTGAAACCTTACTGGAGTCGACCGAACGCTGGCCCTCAGCGTCCGGTCGCGCCAGATGATTTCACCTTGATCAAATGAAATGACCGGACTCTGAGCCAGCGTCCGGTCACTCCGAAACCAGCGTTCGGTCAACATTTGACCCTCCATTCACTTCCAACTCTTGAACATATGTGAATGAAGTTTGCTCCAATGGATCTAAGGGCTATTTAGGAGCTACCTAGTGCTAGATTTAGGAAGTGTGCACCACACCTAACTCACTAGATTCACCTAGGTCAAGCTACCCGTCCATACCCCCCTTAATAGTACGGCCAAAGGAAAAACAAAGTCCTAAACTACTCTAAGTGTCTCTTCAACTCCAAACGACACTTAGAACTAGTCCATCCTTAACCTTATCGTCCATCCTTTGAAAACCGAAATGATTTCCATCGTAGGGGCATGACCACCATGATTGCCCAATCGATCTCCATTACCATGACCTAACTAAATTGTCTCTGCAAAACACACGTTTGTCATAGTAATCACGTATTGTCATTAATCACTAAAACCCAACTAGAGGCTTAGATGCTTTCAACTTGTTTATGTTAATGTCAATATGGGTTTCACTTGAATCACCTTGAGCTTTGGACTACAGTTTTGCAAAATATATCGGAAGGCTTTGGCTATCATATGTTAAGTGATATTATAATCAGTTGTCTTTTATACTTGGAGCATTTAGCCATATCTATGTATTAATCAATTGGAATTATGCCTCTAACAAGTGTAGTATCAGAAAAATGTTTAGTTTGAATGAGCTACTGCATCTTGTGTGGTGGTATGTGCACTATCGAACATTTGTTTTAGCAAAACTAGGCTTGTTGAGTCAAATATCAATAATAAAATTGTGATGCTAGCGTACGAAGTGATTAGAGATGTGTACCCATATTCATCTTGTGGATCAGGTCTATAGCAGAACTACCTAATCTAGCCTCCTAAGAGTACTTGTCTTCCATTAGACACTAAGTACTCAAGGGAGGACACTAAATTACGCAATTCCGTCGTGCACACCCTAAGTGAGAACCCAAAAATCCACATTTTTTCATCAGGATCACAAATGAGAGAATAAAGTTTACAATATTCTTAAGTCATTTCTTACATCACATTTCATGCAACATCAGAGTATAATATTTATTGTTTATAACAGCGGAATATAACCATACTATCAGAGTTTCAGCGAAAATAAAATCATTTAATGACAAGTTAAACATTAACATGGTTGTAAGAAAAATGGACCCTAGGCTCATTTACTTTGGATTTTGGTGTTTGATGACCAACACAACCAAATTGGACTAATAAATTTGCAAGTAATTATTTTGTAGTTCCATAGGGTGCAAGACGTGACTTGGACGAATGTGACATGATGATTCCATGATCAACACTATAAGCAAGATCCTAGAAGCACAAGAGAAGACCCAAGATATCAAGCAAAGTACAAGCACGAAGATAGGAACCAAGCCGGACGCAAGATCATGAAGAAACGAGCTTCACAGAGGTGGCCGGACGCGACGATGACACTGTTCACTATCGCGACAATAGCTCAGCACTGACCAGATGCTAGAGGGTGATCGACCGGATGCATGAACTGCAGCGTCCGATCGAGTCCAGAGAGGTTCCAGAGCGGCGCCAGTGTGACTGGACGCGTCCGATCGACAGTGACCAGACTCAACGCCGAGTCCGATCAACGCGCTAGTTTCAATGGTCGGGACGACCGGGCCCGTCCGGTCAGGACGACAGCAGCGTCCGGTCAGTAGCAGAAAGGTGGGTTTCATCCCCAACGGCTACTTTCTCAGTGGGGTTTATAATTAGACCCCCCAACCAGGCATTTGAGTGTAGTGGACATGAGGAAACATACCAAGGGTGTTAATACACCATTTTAGTGATCTCCACTTGCATAGTGCTTAGTGATTCATTAGGTGATTAGCGTAGGTGAAAGGTCCTACTAGCTAGAGGGGGGGTGAATAGCCTATTAAAAATTTCTACAACAACACTTAACAAATCGGTTAGATAATTATGAGGCAAAGCAAGTGTTGCGCTAGCCTACTAAAAATACAAGCCACCTACCACAATTCTAGTTTCTATAGTTTCTAACCACACAATGGCTATGTCACTACACTAAGTTAGTGTGCTCTCAAAGGCTAACTAAAGAGCCACACTAACCAAACTAACAAGCTCTCACAACTAGCTACACTAAAGAGCTTAATAACTAGTTTGCGTTAATGTAAAGAGAATGAGCAAGATGGTTATACCTCCGAGTAGAGGAGTGAACCAATCAATCACAAGAATGAATACCAATGAAAACCAATCACCTTGGAATCAAATGATGACACAATGATTTTTTACCGAGGTTCACTTGCTTGCCGGCAAGATAGTCCTCGTTGTGGCGATTCACTCACTTGGAGGTTCACACGCTAATTGGCATCACACACCAAACCCTCAATAGGGTGCCACACAACTAACACAAGATAAGGATCACACAAGCCATGAGCAATTCACTAGAGTACCTTTTGGCTCTCCGCCGGGGAAAGGTCAAGAACCCCTCACAATCACCACAATTGGAGCCAGAGACAATCACCAACTTCCGCTCGATGATCCTCGCTGCTCCAAGCCGTCTAGGTGACGACAACCACCAAGAGTAACTAGCGAATCCCATAGCGAAACACGAACACTAAGTGCCTCTAGATGCAAACACTCAAGCAATGCACTTGGATTCACTCTCAATCTCACAAAGATGTTCGATCAATGATGGAGATGAGTGGGAGGGCTTTGGCTAAGCTCACAAGGTTGCTATGTCAATGCAAATGGCCAAGAGAGTGAGCTAGAGCCAGCCAAATGATATTTATAGACAACCCCAAGGAACAGAGCCGTTGGCTCAATTATTGGGCTGACTACGCGTCGACCGGATGCGCAGGTCGTGCGCATCGGACGCGTCCGGTCGCTACCTGACCACCATGTGTTCAATTTCAAAATGAAGTAGCCCTTGCTGCCCACAATCACCTGTGATTGGACATGCTATTTAGAAATGATCGGACGCTGAGCCGCAACGTCCGATCGAGTCTAGAGAGTTCCTAGGGCCGACCGGACGCGTCTAGTCACTTGGGACCGGACGTAGGAGACACAGCGTCCGATCAACTGTTTCACTGAACATCGACTTCACTGATTCACACCGGACGTGTCCGGTGTGGCGACCAGACGTGTCCGGTCACTGAGTTCGGTCGTTAATACCGGACATGTCCGGTCGCCATACTGGACGTGTCCGGTCACTCTGTGACTAGCGTGACTAACTCATTTTCAACTCTATCTTCTTCACCCTTGCTCAAATGTGCCAACCACCAAGTGTATCACCATGTGCACATGTGTTAGCATATTTTCACAAACATTTTCAAGGGTGTTAGCACTCCATTAGATCCTAAATGCATATGCAATGAGTTAGAGCATCTAGTGGCACTTTGTTAATCATATTTTGATACGAGTTTCACCCCTCTTAATAGTACGGCTATCGAACCTAAATGTGATCGCACTCGCTAAGTGTCTTGATCATCGAAACGAAAATGCTCCTACCACGTATACCTTTGCCTTGAGCCTCTTGTTTTTCTTTTACTTCTTTTCCAAGTCCAAGCACTTGATCATCACCAAGGCAACACCATCATCATGCCATGATCTTCATTTGTTTCACCACTTGGAATGTGCTACCTATCTCATGATCACTTGATAAACTAGGTTAGCACTTAGGGTTTCATCAATTCACCAAAACCAAACTAGAGCTTTCAGTAGGTGCTCTACGAAGTGCTTAGCTTGATTAGACCACCACTTATGCGCTTGCTCTAGGTTTAGGCCTAGTGTTTAGTGAGGTTTGCATACCTCTTAACACTCGGTGTGTGCGCGCACCTATTATTGTACATTAGAGGGGCTTGTAGTCTTGTGAGATCACACCAACCGCGTTTGTGGTGTGGCTGCCACCATGTTCCAAAGGGAAGAAGGCCCGCGGCGGTTCGGCTGAAAGCTTGATAGTAAAGACGGTGGGGAGCGGTCCGGGAGAGGCTTGTCGAAGGCCCACCGGAGACCCACTTACGCGGGGGGGAAGGCCTAGAGCTATCCGCAGAGTTACCCGACTGGGAGCTTGGCCCTTGCGAGGGATTCCTTGCGAGGGGCTCCAACGAGGACTAGGGGGAAGCTTGCGTGCTTCTTGATACCTCGGTAAAAATACTGGAGTTGTCGACGGGAGTTTACATATCTCTACCTTACTTTTTAAGTTGCCTAATACACCCCTCTCTTAGGCGCCATGGTCCCCTTTCAATGATGATCCGTTATATACATCATAACAAGTTATAAGTTTTCCATTGTAAAACATTTCGGATGGAAGTTTCAAATAAACTCTATATCCGCAACGTTAAGGAAATCTTCACTGAGCCCACCAGGAGGTTTCCACACACAAGTGTCAGCTCCACATGTTCCTGTCACCTGCAACAGGGTAGAACAAACCCTGAGTACTCAATTGTACTCTGCAAGACTTACCCATTAGGAGGAAAGAAAATACTTCAAGGATATGCAAGGCTATCTAGCTTGTGGTTTATTGCTTCTGCAGGAAGCATTACTAAACGTGCGTCCTTATATTCAATTTCATTAGCAGTCATCATTAGTTCATTAACTAACCATTCTATGTAAGCACCTATGTTACTTTCAAGCAGGTAGTAAGCCATCAGAACCATTTTACCATCTTTCATATTCCAGTTCTTACTACAGTGCTAGACTATAGACAAGTCGTACCGAATTACCTGATGATTCATGAATTAATGTGCCCAACTAGATACCCCGAAACACATGCCCCGCTTGTACCCTAGGCACAAGCAGGACCAACCCACCACTCTCCTGTCAAGGGTTTTAGGTCCCCGTCCAAACTTGGACTCCAAGCCCCCACACCTGAGTCCCGGACTCAGTGTGGTGCTTAGACCTCCACCATCCTCACCTCCAATCAGTTGGTCCAGAAAGAGCTGGAACCCATGATAAGAGAGCAATGAGCCTTCCCTGCTCCCATAAATAAATATGTGCTTAGGATAATAAGTCTGTGACCTGACTAGAATCCAATGCAACGGTCGGTCCTTAACCGACACGGACAGGGAAAATGGTGTAACCAAGCTATGCCCTGTTGGTCGCGGGATACAACCTCTTACACCCACCAATACCCGTACCATATCCCAGCCCTGTCTCCAATTATCATATATATATATATATATATATTCCATGTGATATAATAACAACAATAATATATTTTCTATCTCTCGCGAGTGACAGGCAATCACTCGACTTCTACCGGAGTCCTGTAGCATAGCAATCTACACGATCTTGTCATACTAGTAAGACTCATAGGATAAAAATATATATATATATATGCAAGTGGGTTTCATTCAACTCCTTAAACTTAATGCACAAGCATAAGATAAAATGCAGAATAATAGGGGTTATGTACCGGGGCTTGCCTAGGTAAGATATAACCAAAAGTTAGCATTCCATCATGGAGACACGATCATCGAGGCACCATCATTTCTGCTACTTCGGTCATCTCCACGATCCATCATTGTCCCTATTATGATATACGTGGATACAACGCATAGATGTAAATATTCAACAACAACCGAAACTCTTAGAAATTCGATTCTGCCTCGTAAGCTAACGAGATAGCTCTAACGTGCTAGGCTACGGTTGTCGAACTAGGTGCTAATTTCCCACGATGTTTTAGTTAGAAAATCCCTAGGTGCTTTTCTTTATCCATTTCATTGATTTAATATATAATCGAACTAGGGCTCATTAGGTACCTTAGCAAACTAATTATTTTGGAGCTACGAAAATTACAGAGAGCACATAACAAAACTATGAAACTATTGTAAAATTTCCAAAGCTAGCACTATCATCATTTTATCAAAAAAAATCCTACAAGTTCATGTCTTATTAAAACTACACATTTCAAAATAATTCTGGCAACCCTACAAATAATACAAAACTATATGAGCGAAATACACTAACAAGTAGACCATGATTTTAGGAACTTAACAAAATTGGTTTCATAATTTTTGGTCAGCTACACAAATTGATATTGAATTTACAAGTTTATCTTAAAACTAAATTAGAAAATGCTCGAGAAAATGAAAAAGGGCCGGTGGCCAAACGATTCGGCCCAGTGGCCCGACTTGGCCCACGCGGAACGTGTCACACGCGCAACAAGCCGACCCATGATGGGATCCCACGCGCCCATGGCTATTTTGTAAAAAGACCTTGATCTATTCATTTATTACGCGGCCCCATGCGCACTATTATAGAAGAGACACGCTTTGCATCTAACACTCTCTAAAACCCGTCTTTACAACGGCTCGCCCCCTGGCACTTGCGCGAGGTGGCGCAGGCCATCGACGGCCCACAACGGTTACGCCGGTTAACCTAGCGACACTCTGATGAGACAGGGAGGCCGACCGGGCTCTATGGCCAAACGCGTAAGGGCGGGTGGTGGTTGGGAGCTTAACGGTGCACTACAAAAGCCGGGTATTGATGATGGGCAAAACCGTGCGGCGGCGTGACTATTCCGACGAAACACGCGCGTTCAATAGAGTAGGGGTGGCGAATGAGTATCAGTGGCTCATCGTGGTGCCCGCTGCGGCGGCGATTGGGGCAGAGGAGTGCCGAAGAGGACTAGCCACGTGCGTGTAGTGAGGTTGATGGCGCTCCGAGTGTGACACCATCGCGTCACCGCGTCATCGATGGGCTAACAGGCCAGGCAACGCGAGCATCGGGTGAAGGGAGTCAAGGCGAGTCCAAAGACAACACCAATTGGAGCTCTTTCCCCATGTATTGGGACTTACCCTCAGCCCATCTGTTGCGGCGGCTTTCATGGCCGGCGGCGAGAAAACGCCAAATTGGCCATCGATAGAGCTTGGCTAGGGATGAGGAAGATGGAGCGCCTAATTGACTTCATAAGCCACTCTCATGCGTGAAGGCCCAGGCTGTAAACGCCTAGAGCTAGGTGGACCGGTGGGCGGCGACGTGGTGCTCGGTCGGAATATGTCGTGGACAAGGCGCACGAGCGGGTTAAAATGGAACAGCACGGCTCGATTAGCAGCAGCACGTACACACGCTCACAGGAGATGGGACCTATAAGATTGGCGTGACACGTTTGAACCGAAGTGACCAGACGCAAGCGGGGCTCACCCACGGCGGCGAGCGAGTCAAAGCAAAGCACGGCAGGGAGATGTCCCATTGCTTCTGCAGTCGGCGACCATTGCGACACGGCGGTAGGGCTCCAAGGCACAGACAGTCGTGATAGGTAGAACGAGGGGCGGAGCGAGCGCCACATCGACCAACGGCGGCCGCCAAGGCACTGACCCGGCCCTACGCACGGCACAGCGGCACGGCGGCGGTTGCAACGGCATGGACAGGGAGGGACAGCTCTAGGGCGACATGGCAGCAGCGACGGCGTCGGCCAGGCAGCAGCCGGCTAGGGCCAGCCAATGCTGGCGTGCGGAATAGCTACAGCCGGCCCTTACGCGGCACAGCCGACGCGCAACGCGGCCGAACACAGCGGCACCAGGGCAAGGGCACGGTGACCGCGGCCACAGGGCCGAACTAATGCTGTGCACGAATTTTAAAGCTCCGATCAAAACCAAGCCAGCTCGGTTCAGACCAAACCAATTTGCCAAGGCTCAAGAGGGTCCTAAAGGCTATCCCAAGGAACATCAAACGCAAACTTAGATGAACTATCGAGAGAGATAGAGACACGCCAAAATAGGTTCGTCAAGCCAGGCGCTGATTCACGAACGGAGCGCCAAAACCTGACCGCAACGCATTCTAACAAAGTTTGGGCAATTTTTACGAGAGCAACGTGATCTCCAACACAACTTCGACCTACACAAAGCTCATGTACTCACTTTGATGCAATTAACAATACAAAACATGGACCTAGTGTTTAAATATTTTTTGTTAGAAATTAAATGTCAAAATAGCATTGTCTTACTACTTCTCCATACTTAGAAACGTTAAGAATTCCAATTGAGGCTAAGTAACCATTAACTCTTTTGTCGTAAATTTTTAATAGATCTAAACCTTGTCGATTTCAACTAATAAACCTATCGTGGCGTAGCCCGTACTTCGTACTAACTTATAGAAACAAAATATAGACATTTCGCCCTGTTCACTTGGTTTATAAGCCGTACTTTTTCAGCCAACGAATAATATTTTTCTCTCACAACAAATCAGCCAACAGTACTTTCAGCCATGGCTTATCAGCCAAGCGAACATAGTAATTATTTAATTATTTTGTATCAAATAATCCTCCAAAAATGGCATTTTTTAATCCTAAGTTATATTACGCTTCGTTTTATAAAAAATATTTTTCATGCCAACAATTAAAACAACTTATTCAGTTTTTCATATTACGATCTCATTAGCGTATTCTCATCTAAAATAAACTAACTTACAACACTCATTTAATTTTTCTTAACCACAGAAGTGAGTCATATAAGATACGCGTGCCATTGTCTAGAACTACTTATCCTACTCTTCGCGTTATGATTTTTTATTTAACACATATAGACATTTAAGTAAGGTAGCTCACTATATTTATTAGATTCATTTCTTAGACTATAATCTCAATGCTTAGCAAGCTCGTAACACTAGAGATGTTACAAGATCGAAGGCTAAGGTCTTATGAAACATGAGCCAAAGTAGTGTGCCTGACGTCGATTTCTATCTTCTCATGAATGGTCACCACAGTAGTTCTTTCTCCTAGGATGGAATCGATGGCATAGATAGGCGGTGTGACCTGACGTAGAGTTGGCAAGGATTTGTTTTCTCCATTTTTTATTTTTTAGTGGGAGGAACATATTGAAGACGATTTTTTATTAAACAAGGTGCATGAAAACACATATGCGTGAATGACAACAAACAAATTTTTTTGTTGCACGTGGAAAAATGATGTCAAAACTAAGGAGAAAAATGGTGCCGGGAGAGACGTCGAAATGGATAAGGGCGACCATGAAACCTTACATATCTTTTAAAAAGAAAAAATGTAAACTATAGCTATAGATGTAGATAGAGATAGAGATGTATATGAGATAGAAATATAAAGGTAAAGATAGAAATAGATATGTGCTTTGGGGTTAGAAAATGATATGGAAATTAGTTTTAATATGCATAAGTTCCAAATAGGTATAATGTTAAAACATGTTCAAAGATGAATTCAATATTGTTTATTTTGGTAAATATAAATATCATATTTTTTATAAAGCTTAGTCAAAATTAAGATAGTGTGACTTAGATAAAACTATCACGCTGTTTGGTTGGCTCATTTTATTGGTGTGTGATCCGATCACACTGCTAGCTACTTGGGTTGTTTATTGTTTGTCTTCATGGACAATGCAATCGGATAGCGTAGATACGGGCCTTCAGCGTGTCGGTTACACCAGATGGTCGGTGAAAAGTGTTCGCGCCCACGGTCTGCAACAAACAACTGATGGACCAAACAAAATTAGTAATTAATGATTCCCTTTAAGTTGCTGCTGTAGAACCCTTCCATTTACGTCGACATTGTTCCCTTACATTTACGTCAACATTGCTTTTCTGGAACCAAACAACACCTATAAAGTTGTTTAGGATGGAGACAGTAGGATCTAAGTTTTGTGCACCTTGCATGTCGTCTAGTTAAACTCTGAAAAACTGACATGCTCAACTCTCCGATTATTTATTTTTATTAATGAATTAAGTAATTAGGTGTTCACGTATTTGGGCTGGGATACCCTCGGGGATGTACTTTTAACACGGAGGAGCCTTAAATAGAAGCATATAACTTTAGTTTTGTGCATCTTTCATGTCATCCAAATGTCCAATTGAGCTGTCCACAATTCACACATGGAAAACTGGCTGGTTTTGCCCACCCACACAAACAGAATACCCTATTTCCGGGTGCTGCCAACCATTTCCCGTGTCTACAAATACTCAGAGGGCACGGCCCTTGGCAGCGCCACAAAAAAACCCAAAATTCCAACACGCACCCACTGACCCATCTGAAAGGTCCTAATATGGCTAGAGAGGAGGTGAATAGCTTATTTAAAAATCTATAAATCAACTAGAGCAATTTAATTAGTATAACAAATAGCGAAATACAAACTTGCTCTAGCTCTACAAGGGTTACAAGCCACCTATCCAATAATTCTAGTTGATATGATCACTAAACACATAATTTGCTATGTCGCTACTCACTAAGAGCTCTCACACTTGCTACACTAAAGAGCTCTACTAGATGAACTTAAACTACAAAGCAAGCTCTCAATTCTAGCTACACTAAAGAGCTTGCTACAACTAGTTTGCAAGAATATAAATGAGTGAGTAGGGTGATTATACCGCCGTGTAGAGGAGTGAACCAATCACAAGATAAATACTAAATCAATCACCGTGAGAATACCAAAGGGCAAGAGACAACCAATTTTTCTCCCAAGGTTCACGTGCTTGCCGACATGCTAGTTCCTGTTGTGTCGACTAATACTTGGTGGTTCAGTGGCTAAAAGGTGTTGCACGAACCTCGTCCACACAATTGGACACCGTAAGAACCTACCCACAAGTGAGGTAACTCAATGACACGAGCAATCCACTAGAGTTACCTTTCGGTGCTCCGCCGGGGAAGACACAAGACCCCTCACAATCACCGAGAGATGACCACGAACAATCACCAACTCGTGACAATCCTCCACCGCTGCACCAAGTCGTCTAGGTGGTGGCTACCACCAAGAACAACAAGTGAATCCCGCAGCGAAACACAAACACCAAGTGCCTCTAGATGCAATCACTCAAGCAATGCACTTGGTTTCTCTCCCAATCTCACAAAGATGATGGATCAATGATGAAGATGAGTGGGAGGGCTTTGGCTAAGCTCACAAGGTTGCTATGTTAATGCAAATGGCCAAGAGAGTGAGCTTGAGCCGACCACAGGGTTTAAATAGAAGCCCCCACGAAATAGAGCCGTTGGCTCCTCAGTCCATAGAAAAATGGGGCGACCGGACACGCCGGTCAGATCGACCGGACGCAGGACCTCAGTGTCCGGCCGCGCGATACACGCCACGTGTCCCCTGCTTCAAACACTGATCGTCGATCTCAACGGTCATTAGTACATTTAAGTTGTGACCGGACGCGCTGCTTGAAAGTGATCGGACGCAGGACCCCAGCGTCCGATTGTTTCCAGTAAGGTTCCACTCGCGATCGGATGCATCCGGTCACCACCGACCGGACTCACCCAACGTCCGGTCACTTACTGTCTCCTCTGTGCGTCGCCATATCAGCACGACCGGACGCTGAATAGTGTTTAACCTACGTCCGATCAAGAGATCGAGGGCGGCCTTCACTACGCGCTACGTCCGGTCACTGCGTGACCAGCGTCCAGTGCACTCTGTGAAATCCTGTCTTTTTTGTACAAGACGCCAGTGGCACCGTTGGACACTTCGCCGGTAAAGTTTCTTACCCTTGCTCCAAAGTGCTAAACACAATGTGTATCACCTTTGTGCATGTGTGTTAACATATTTTCACAAACATTTTCAAGGGTGTTAGCACTCCACTAGATTCTAAATGCATATGCAACGAGTTTTGATACGAGTTTCACCCCTCTTAATAGTAAGGCTATCAATCCTAAATGTGATCACACTCTTTAAGTGTCTTTATCACTAAACCAAAAAACTCCTATCAATTTCACCTTTACCTTGAGCTTTTTATTTTCTTTCTCTTCTTTTCTAAGTCCAAGCACTTGATCATCACCATGCCATCAACATCATCACGTCATGATCTTCATTTGCTTCATCACTTCGAGTAGTGCTACCTATCTCATAATCACTTTGATAAACTAGGTTAGCACCTAGGGTTTTATCAATTCACCAAAACCAAACTAGAACTTTCACCATCCCTAAACTGAAGCTCCAAAGTCCAAGTGCGACGCGAGCACGCAGACCAAATTTTTTGTTTTTAGCCCTTTTTTGAAAAATTTTCACAAATATTCCCTTGTAGGTATGCTTTCAAAATCTAGACCCTTACCTCGGTGCCATCGTTGGTGGCGCCGAGCTTACACGTCTCGGCGTCATAGATTTTGGCGCCTAGGTCTTGGGTTCAACGTAGACGTGACGGTGACTTGGCAGGCACTTTGGCGCCGTAGATCTTGGCGCCGAGCTTGGTGCAGTGATTATTGCCGCCGAGACCTATCTTATATATGGGTCCTCCCTTTCTTTCTCTCTTCCTCTCTCTACCGCTCCCAAGCCAGGGCACCGCCAGCGCTGCCGCACCGCCGCGCTCGCGCCCAGTACTACATTGAACAATGAGAGCTGTTGCATGACAACGTGGATGAGAACAACGAGCTACACACGGATAATGAAAACAAGTACATAATGAAAAGTCCAATACTATGACACATTAAACAACACAATAATATTAGAAGTACGTGCCGACAAACTAAACAACACAGTACATGATCTAAGCATGCCCATACTTTAAAGTGCATTACATGACAACACAATGAAAAGTTCAATAGTAGACAACATTGTTTATGAATAAACCATAGAACTAGTAAGTAATGGAGACTACTGAGTGTAACGAGGCCACTTTCTCTTTCTCAGGGCTTCGGGATTCTCCTCTATCGCTGCTTTCGCTTGGCGTGCACGCTCAAGCTTCTTCTCCCTCTTCTTCCTGTACGTAGCAACACGCCTCATTTCCTCCTCTTCCTTATGCTCCTTTTTTGCCACCTCATCTCCGCGTCTCTTCTCCATCATCTCCTTGTCCTCTGTCTCCCACCACAACAGTTCTGTATCCATTCCTTGTCTTCAGGCTTAATCTCAGTGTTGATCCACTGCTCAAAATCACAGAGCGGCGGAGGGGTCTACAAAAAATGCAATTGTTACAAAACAAAAAAATCATACAAGATGTCATATGACACAAACATCAATTGCTCACCATCTTGTTAATGCGGCGCTAACGAAGTGTAGGCTCAAACGCAAAATTAGAACACATTCAATACCTCTGCCTATACGTGTCCTCTTCGTCGGACTTGGCTACCTTGCAAGGATCGCCGCAAAAGCACATGGGCACTAGAACACCACTAGGCAGAGGCAATGAGTCGAAGGTATTTCCGGTCATCCGGCCATTATTACAATTTAGCCATTTTTGTTCTAAGAACCGAAAGCAATTAACCCATATCATAACAACATGCGCTGAGGTTACCTTACTTTGGTAGCTTTTCCACGCCTTGACATCCTACGGTTGTATAATATAAATATTAAAATTACATGAAACCCTAAGCAATGATGATTCTTAAGTTGAAAATCCGACTAATATATACTGAATCGATTTGAAAAAAAACTAAGAGGGAGCGAGGATACCTTGTTCTCGAAGATCTACGGATCAAATCAAAGTTTCCAAGGTCCGATGCCGATTCATGAGGTGGGGCGAAGTATGGAGAGAAAAAACCCGAGACGGAGGAGAAAGAAGGCTCGGGCAGGAAGGTTGGGCGCCGGGTTAAAACACCACATCAGCGCCAATAACCACGGTGGCAAGTTTGGCGCCAAGCTCGACGCCAAGATTTACGGCGCCAAGGTGCCTGCCAAGTCATCGCCACGTCTGCGTCGAGCCAAGACCTAGGCGACAAAGTCTATGGCGCCGAGACGTGTAAACTCGGCGCCACCAATGATGGCATCGAGTTAAGGGTATAGATTTTGAAAGCATACTTTCATGACATATTTGTCATTTTTTTTAAAAGGGTTAAAAAACAAAAAAAAAATCGGGCACGCAGGAAGAGCGAGAGAGAAAACAGAGTGCGACGAAGAGGGTGAGAGAGAGCAAAACCCAAACCCTAACAATCATTTCCAGGCCCCCGCCCCCGGCGTCTCCAGAACGTTCCAGAACCTTCAAGGAACCATCCACAGGCGAGGCCTCGCTCCCCGCCCGGATCTCCCATTTCCACCCGGCCGGCGCGGCGGGATCCTGACACTGGCGCTGTCTGCTGGGGTTTCGTGTAGGAGCAGGCGCGAGCGCGGGTGTTTGGATCGGGGGAGGCAACGCTGGCGGCTCGCGGCGGCAGCAGGTGATGGCGGATCCGCCTAGCGGTGGAGGATCTAGGGCTCGCGTCTGCAGGGAGAGACAGGTCGAGGAGGCAGCGGCGGGGCTGGGGCTGGGGCTCGGGACAAGAGAGCAGGGGAGGAGGGAGGGAGGATGCTGAGCGTGGTCCGGGTGCACCTGCCGTCGGAGATCCCGATCGTGGGCTGCGAGATCACGCCCTACGTGCTACTGCGACGGCCCGACGGTGCAGTCTCCACCGACGATGTCCCCGAAACTGCGCCCGCTGATGGCCAGTTCATGCGGTACAGATGGTAAGCAGCTACTTTTGCTTGTAATTTTCCAATCTTTTGTTGGTAGGACATGGCATTTCGTCATTTTGGATTGCTCAGTTGTCGTTTGTTTGCTTGTGGTAGTGAATTTTGATCAATTTTAGGGTTTATTAGCGGATACCTAGATGCTGGAGCAGGTGCTAAACTCATGATGAGAATGCACATTTATTCAACCAATTTGTGCATGTTAGAATTATGAATGTGCGATCACAGCTATTAACCATACAAAAGCTCTCTTAATATTTTGGTAAAGAGTGGAAGTCTAAAATATGCTGTTGCTTGCAGTTTAGATATGTCACATAGACAGATTTTAAGGTTGGGACATAGTTGGGTACAGAACTGGCTGATACTTGTTTTCAAATGGAACCATAGTTCATCAGATGTCTTAGATGGGGAGTTGGGGACGGAGGCAGCTAGTAGGCGTACAATTCGATGAACAATTCGACAAGCCATCTGATTTAAGGTCTATTTGAATGTTGGAAGCTGAAAATGTGTGGTTAGAAGTTAGAACCATAGACATCTCGATAGGAGTCATAACGGGAATTTTATTTTGCACTGTTCGCCTTTTAATACATCTTACTTCAATGGTTGGCACATCACTAAATACTGTCTAACTGGCTTGAGGTCATCCAGCTAAAATTTCTATCAGGACCCAATGGTGGAAGCAATTTGCTCCCTTTGTCAGAAGAGTTGGTGTGAATTGAGTTATACATTTTCGCTACTCAAGCACAAGCTTATGGTTCATATGATTCTATAGGGTGGGTTGTTCCTTGAAGTAAACAGACCGTTAACTTGACTAGTTGAACCTCAATTGTGGCAATGCTGGGTCCGGACTTTAATCTTAACCTGTTTCTATTGTGGAGCTTGGTTCTGCAGCAAATACTTTTATTGATTTAACCCGCAACCATGTATTTTTGGTTGATATTCATTCTGGGCTTTTGATTCCACTATACTTGGGGAAATCTCATGCATAATTGATTCTTTTCGTACTCTGTCCATTTCAAGAAATCTACCCAGCCTCATGAACATAAAACCTTTTTTGTCATAGGCAAATTGAGAAAGATACTAATAATAGAAAACTACTTAATTTTTTACGACAAGTATTCAAGTTATCAAATCATATGCAAGTTTGTTGTACCGATTCATATCAGTGTGTTCGCACTCCAAAGTACGTTTAATATGATATCAATTCTTGAAGCCTACGTATTAACTTGTGTTTCACAGCACTCGAAGCAACAGAAGCGTGCTTTTGCACTGGATTGGCCAGTGCTAGTTGTATCACACATGCATGCATGCAAATGTGGAAACTAATCCATCCAGCTCGGGTGACGTGGCATGTAAAACAAACACGAGCACGGCACCCAACGCTAGATTAATTCTCGGACGTGTTGTGCGCTGGTGTCTTGGTATCTGAAGTAATGCTCGTTACGCCTAAAAAAGAGAATGTTTGTTAACTTATTATGTATATTTTGATTAAAAAATGGCAGGATCAAAACAGCTGGTTCTGGTACTATGAATTAAAATAGAATTCATGCACACACACACACACACACTGGCAGTTGAGACATTGCAGTAACTTGAAGCTAACATATTTACACCTTGCCACCTGTGCAATGCTGACCAAAATATTGCATACTCAAGTTGTCCTGACAAACTGGTTTTTGAGCTGATGGTACCAAATTTCAATGAGCTGATACTTGCAACACATCAGCTCCTTAGAGGGCCTCTTGATTTTTCAGGAATTTTTTAAAGTTTTCTGTATGTCTAATTGTGGTTTTGTTGATTTGGTTTCTTTCTTGAAGGTACCGCATACAGAGTGATCGGAAAGTCCCTATCTGCAGTGTGCATCCAGTGGAACAAGCAACGATTCAGTGCCTCGGTTGTCTCAAGTCAAAAATACCTGTTGCTAAGAGCTACCACTGTTCGGCTAAATGCTTCTCTGATGCATGGCAGCACCACAAAGTTTTGCATGAACGAGCCAGTAGTGCTCTAAATGAAAATGGTGCTGAAGAAGAGGAGTTATTTGGCAGCGGTGGTTCTGGGGTTCTAAGTACTGCTGGATCTGGTTGTTTGTCAAATTTTGGACAAAGCCCTGGTGTTAACAATGGACCTGTGCCTTTGTATCCCTCAGGCGCTGATAAAAATTCTGGAGAAACTTGGTTTGAAGTTGGACGCTCGCGAACATATACACCAACTGCTGATGATATTGGGCATGCACTAAAATTTGAGTGTGTAGCTGTGGACTCAGAAAAAAGGTCTCCAATTGGACCTCCGACCTCAATTATGACATCACGTGTAATCCCCGCGCCAACTCCTACCCCACGTCGCCTTATCCAAGTGAATGGGGATGTTTTAGGCCACTTGGATTTAGACAGCCAAACTTCGTCCTTGGGGACATTCACTGTGTTATCTTACAATATTCTTGCTGATGCATATGCTACAAGTGATGCATATAGTTACTGCCCAACATGGGCACTTACCTGGACTTACAGAAGACAAAATTTGTTGCGTGAAATTATTGGTTATCATGCTGATATCATCTGTCTTCAGGAGGTATCATATTTGAATCTAAGCTATCAAATTTATTTTTGCTGGCAACCTTTTTCTCTATTTTCTTGATGGATATGTTTTACTGTGTAAATTAAGAAAGTCTAGAATTATGCAATCCAATGGACGTAAGAGTGGTAGCACTATACAATGATGTTTTAGATATCTTGGCAAAGTTGTTGAACTAACTTTTTCTGCTTGTTAAGTTCAGTTTGGTTATGACTTATGATATTTGCCAGCTATTTCAGGTAGCATAACATTCTATGCTTGACTGCTTGTACATTACCAAGAGGTTTCTTAATCTGCTTGCATTTATGTTATGCACTTCGCAATATTGGTGTCTTAGTTTTTTGCATGGAGTATAATGCAAAGAAAGTCTAAATCCAACACATAGTCCTTTCGTTCCAAAAAAGCTGTTTTAGGGCGCGTTTGGTTCGTGCCCGCACCACGCCGCACATTCCGTGTCACAGTTTCGGGCTTTCGGCAGCCATTTGGTTGGGTGCCGCACTTGCGGTGTGCCGCGGCGTGAGCACAGGGCCGTAGTTCATTTTCTACGTCACACCCTGCCAAAAGTGCAGCGAGGAAAACGGCCGCCACAGTCTTGGCGCTGCGCCTGCTGTGGCTTGGCGAGCTTAGGCGCAGGCCAAACAGGCCCTTGGCTTTATCATAAGTCAAATTTGTCTAACTTTGACCAAGTTTATAGAAAAATATATTAGCATCTAAGGTATTCAGATAAATGCACTATCGAAATATATTTAATGGTGTATCTAATCAATCTAGTTTGTTGTTGTAGATGTTTTTGTATTTTTCTATAAACTTGCTCAAAGCTAGAGAACTAAGAGAAGTTTGACTTCGGACAAAGCTAAAATGACTAGCAATTTGGAACGAAGCGAGTAATTGGTGGAATCTTTTGTTAAGCTAAATTCAATAATCAATAGTGTCTATGTTCATCAAAACAAGATCTAAATCCTCCTTTTTTTAGGTACAAGTAAACCACTTCGAAGATTTTTTTTCACCTGAGCTTGACAAACATGGATATCAGGCGCTTTACAAGAAAAGGACAACAGAGGTAACTTCGAGTTTCTTTTACTTGGTCAATTTGATTTGGTACCTTTTACTGTCCTGTTTGATACTGCTCCTTTGCTGTCACAGGTGTATTCTGGAAATCCTATGGCCATAGATGGCTGTGCTACTTTTTTCCGCAGAGACAAGTTTTCACATGTTAAAAAATACGAGGTACGATCACTTCTGGGTTTGTAGTTATTGGCTGGTTTGCACCAATCTAATTCTTGCACTTGCTTGTGTAGGTTGAGTTCAATAAGGCTGCACAGTCTTTAACAGATGCAATTATTCCTGCTGCTCAGAAAAGAGTGGCTTTAAATCGATTGATTAAAGTAAGAAAAACAATGAAACATTATTTTATATGTCCCGTCATTAGTTCTATTTATGAGTTTTAATAATGTCCCTTTTTCCATTTCCTTTGTAGGACAACATTGCACTAATTGCGGTGTTAGAAGCCAAATTTGGTAATCATGGAGCTGAAAATCCTGGTAAAAGACAGCTCCTTTGCGTGGTATGTGAATAAAATCTTCTTTCTTTTGGCGTGTACAAAGAGCTTGTAAGATGCGTAACATCCTCCTCATGTTGAAAATTGATGTTTACCATTTTTCTCTAGGTTTTGAGGCCTGCTTCTATCATATATTGCTCTTTTTCTTCATCATTTACGCCTTTCCCTCACTCTTATTGGCACACTAATAGAATTCTGTTGTCACGAGGGTCTCTAGCCTCATTGTTTTTCTAAACGATTTCAATTTGCAGGCAAATACACATATAAATGTCCATCAAGACCTAAAAGATGTGAAGCTATGGGAGGTCCGAATGACCACATTCACTAGTGGTCTCTGTTATCTCAATTGTCCAGGATAACAATAACTATGGTTTTTACAGGTTCATACCCTCCTAAAAGGATTGGAGAAGATAGCTGTCAGTGCAGACATTCCTATGTTGGTCTGTGGAGATTTCAACTCGACCCCTGGGAGGTGTGTCTGCATTTGAAAATCATGGCAATATTTATCAGGGTTTTTTTTTTGCTTGAACTATGATTTTCTAAGCACACAATTGTACGTTTCAGTTCTCCACATGCGCTTCTTGCAATGGGCAAAGTTGATCAGCATCATCCAGATCTGGCAATAGATCCCCTTGGAATTTTACGCCCTCCAAGCAAGTTGAATCATCAGCTTCCTCTGGTCAGTTAATCTGCCATGGTTTTGATACCCTTTTTGCTCTGGTCATGCTCTGACCAATGGTGTTGCTTGTACATAGGTCAGTGCATACTCTGCATTTGCAAGAATGGTAGGTGTTGGCTATGATCTGGAGCACCAGCGGAGAAGGACGGATCCTGCAACAAATGAACCACTCTTCACAAATTGCACAAGAGATTTTACTGGAACTGTTGATTACATATTTTACACAGGTTGGTGCATGGAGCCTCACTCACTGCATCTGTAGCCTGTCATTCTATGTTTGCAGCTTCTGTATCTCCATTTTCTTGAATAAGATTATAGGCAGTAATTGTGCTTATTCTTTTCATGATGGCCATGTTTGTCCTCTTTCAGCGGACTCATTGACCGTGGATTCATTATTGGAACTTTTGGATGAGGAAAGCTTAAGAAAAGACACAGCTCTTCCGTCCCCTGAATGGTCATCAGATCACATAGCGCTCTTAGCAGAGTTCCGGTGCAAGCCTAGAATCAGACGGTGACGCATTAGGTATGTTACAAAGGAAATCGCTGCTGTCATATTGCTTCTTATTGGAACTCCATGTTGATTTTTTTGTTAGACATGAATGGTGTTGGATTTTACAATGATTATTTGTGTATCGGGTTCCCCCCTCATTGCTCCCAATGTGGGTGTTTAGTCAAGTTTCAATAGTATGTTTGCATATCTGCATTTATGTGACCAGTGCTTGCAATATTCTTTTGCTGCACCAGAAATCATTTCATTGTCGACAGAAGACACTATTTATGTTGTAGGAGTTCATCATGCTTTGTTCTTTTGGGTCATGCTTTTGCTTGGGGAAAAATAATGCTGCAAATCATGCCCAATTTCTGCTATGTGCTTAGAATGCTTCATATACAACACTCACCACACAACTCGCGACAACTGTGTTTAAGCCCTTGATTCTGTGGTAACAAATTAACACTGAAATCATCACACTTTGTGAATCTTTCCAGGTCTTGTAGAAAAGGTTATTCTCATCATCCTTGGTGGCGGAACATTGTTCCATGTGGGAACTTGAGGCAGGGCGGGGACGCGGGCTCTCGGGGAAGCAAAGCAGCCTTAGGAAGCAGCCTCAGGAAGAAGAAGAGGCTTGTAACATTTGATTTTACCCTCTTACATTTGAGCTCAGTGATATTAAGCTGCCCCTGTGTACCATTACCTTCTATAGAAGAAAATACTTGAGAGAAATATTTAAAGGGTTATAAACCCTTTCTTTTTCTTTCATTCACTGTGGTCGCGTTGGATTTACCCTCTTGGCTGTATCCATGCTCGCTGCCTACAAGATGTAGGAGCCCTGAGTTCTCTAAATTCTGTACCAATGTAATGCCAGTTCCAGTTTTTGTTTTCCATGTTGCTGGTGCTGGTGCTGGCACTGGCACTGGCACTCATATCTGCCTGACCAGGCATTTTTATAACCGGTGGCACCGTGGCAGGCAGCTCACAGGCAGGTGGATCCAAACATGCCCTATTGCCGATGCCTTTTTGTTGTTTACTTGAATGGAATCTGGCCGTACGGCTGTTGGCTCCGTGACACCTCTTGTTACGAGTTGGTCACTGGTCAGAACCTGTCCTCTGCCCAAGAGCCGATGCTCGAGCGTACAGTACGCACGTACAGCTCGGCTCCTTGGTTTCTTCGACCAAACTGGCAACAAACACGTTGGCGATTAACGCAAAGTTCAGATGTCGATGTCGGACGGGCTGGTAACCTCTACTAAACGGCACGATAAAATATCAGAAGCGGCAAGCAGAGAGAGAGAGGAAGCTTCTGTACGGTCAGTGACAGGGCTTGGGCAAATCTTGACCTGAGCCTTTGTACACGTCAAAAGTCAAACCTCTGGCGCGTCAGAAAATTTCCAGACGTTTGACCGCATGCAAGTCTCTCGGTGCCACTGACGCCGCGGGACCCAGCTTGCGTGGACCATGGCAACGTAAGCGTCGGCGCCGCCGGTTCTTTCCTTACCAATGCCTAAAGTACCCGGGCAAGTTTTGCTTCTTTTCTTTTTCTTTTTCTTTTTTGCAGGAGTTCATTTGAATACGTGGTTCAACTCCGACTTGTACCTAGTACGGAGTATATGGGGAGAAAAATCTCCAAAAAAAAAAAAAAACAAGATGGTCTCAAGAATGGCAAATCATATGGAGGCGCCTTGTCACTCCTCACTCGGCGGGATCATATTGCTTTTGTCGTTCCTATATCAGCTTCGAAGGAGCTCGTAAAATACTCCTTCGAAGCTAGACATAGTGCTACCAGGAAATTAAATAACAATTTAGTTTTTCTGGTAACATGATGATCAGCTTAACAATTCATTAACTATTTAGCTTTTCTGGGTAATACAATGGCTAGCAGAGCAACTTCAACAGACTGGGTAAATATATCCGTGAAGCTATTTAGCTATTGTGCTCAAAAAAGCATTCCAATAGTTTGTCTATATTGTTTTCTATTTTTTCTAGCTGGCTATCTCACCATTCTCGCTGGCCATATTTCCCTAGCGAGTCCTGCTTGCTATCTGTGTTTTCTAATTTAGCTAGTCTGTTGTAAAAGTCTACATTTTAGATGGGCTTTCTATTTTACATAATGGATAAATCTCATAATTTAGCATCTAATTTTATCAAGTCTCTTGGAGTTGCTCGTCATTGACAATTCCTTCTATACAACATATATTTATGTCCTAAATAAAACATGGTATACTATACCTCCAACGGACAAATCTCAATGGAAAATGAATAGAGCTATATACACATGATAGAATCATGTCACAAAACAGTATAAAGCTCTATCACGACACATAGAGCAAGCATAAATGACATATTGATAAAGTACTAGATAATGTTGCATATATCCCGATTAAGGAAGCAATTACCTTGCAATTAACAAAAGAAATAATACGTACCCAAATACAAATGGCTCATTAACATCTTAATCACAAATACTACATCACTAATGCAAGGAGCAACTAGATTCCATATCCCAAGCTAAGAAAATCATGCCTCGAGTTGAGCTAAAAGAGGACTAGGTGTAGCTCTTCTTAACTATTCATATTGAAAGCATCTAGGCCTCTAGTTGGGTTTCGGTGATTAATGACAATACGTGATTACTATGACTAACGTGTGTTTTGCAGAGGCAATTAAGTTAGGTCATAGTAATGGAGATCGATTGGGCAATCAAGGTGGTCATGCCCCTACGATGGAAATCGTTTTGGTTTTCAAAAAATGGACGATAAGGTTAAGGATGGACTAGTTCTAAGTGCCGTTTGGAGTTGAAGAGACACTTAGAGTAGTTTATGATTTTGTTTTTCCTTTGGCCGTACTATTAAGGGGGTATAGATGGATAGCTTGACCTAGGTGAGTCTAGTGAGTTAGGTGTGGTGCACACTTATTAAATCTAGCACTATGTAGCTCCAAAATAGCCATTAGATCCAATGGAGCAAACTTCATTCACGTATGATCGAGACTTGGAAGTGAATGGAGGGTCAAATACTGACCGGACGCTGGCGCAGAGTCCGATCAGTTCATTTGACCAAGGTGAAATCGTCTGGCGCGACCGGACGCTGAGAGGTGAAGTGACCGGACGCTGAGAGCTAGCGTCTGGTCGACTCCAGTAAGGTTTCAGAGAGGGAAAATCACGACCGGATGCGTCCAGACAGTGCTGACCGGACGCTGGCCCGCGTCCGGTCACACTTTAAACACTGGAGTTCGGGGAGAACTGACCGGAGCGTCTGGTCAACATGACCGGAGCGTCCGGTCACCCCGTAGGGGCACATAACGATTCGTTTTTTAGCCGATGTTATAAATACAACCTCCACTCGTGTGTGGGAGTACTTTTGCTCATTCCAACAGCTGAGAAACACCTTTGAGAGTGCCAAGAAGAGCAAGGTCCTAGTGAGGTGATTGAGATTTGAGAATCCCAAAGAGAGCCCTTATTAGTGAGATCAAGAGTAGTAAAGTGTGCATCCACCCTTCTCACTAGGCTTGTCGTGGTCAAGTGAGAGTCCGTGCTTGTTACTCTTGGTGATCGCCATCACCTAGATGGTTTGGTGGTGATTGGGAGCTTGGTGATCATCCGGAGAACTTGTAGATGACCCAACTCAAGTTGTGAGCGGCTGTGGGTGATTTACCGCGACGGAGTGTTGAAGAATCAACCCGTAGAGAGCACTTGATCCTTCTCTCTTTACTTTGAGTATTTACTTTGAGCAATTCAATTCTTGTCATTTACAATCCTAGAATTGTCATGCTAGAATAGGATTGGAACTTAGGGTGCTAAACTTTTATACGTTAGATAAATAGAAATACTTTCTAGGCACAAGGGGTTAATTGGGCTAACCGTAGAGTTTAATTATTGCAAAGAAATTTAGAATTAGCCCAATTCACCCCCCCCCCCGCTTGGGCATCTTGATTCTTTCAATTAGTATCGGAGCATCGTGCTCACGTATTTAGGCTTAACCGTCTAGAGAAAGATGTCTCACGGGGAATGACCTCCTCCTATCTTTGAGGGGAATGATTTTCCTTATTGAAAAATCCGCATGGAGGCGTACTTAGAAGCTCTAGATGTTGGAATACTTAGAGTCACCTCACAAGGTTTCCCAAAACCTCGGGATGCCGCACACCCACGAGGCGATGAGTTGAATTACGAAAAATGGGATGCAAAGGCTAGAAACATCATCTTTAGAGGCCTTTGCAAAGATGTGTTCAACCGGGTGAGGAACCACAAAGACGCCCATGCACTATGGTCGGACGTTTGTGCGCTCCATGAGGGAACAAAGAGTAAGCGTGAGGAACGCTATCATCTTGTCATGAAAAAGCTTAACTCTTTTGAGATGCTTTCCAAAGAATGTGCTAATGAGATGCATTCACGTTTGAATGTTCTTATAGAGGAAATCAATGGGCTTGGACTCACTCAAATGCAACCATCCGATGTTGTAAGAAAGATCTTGAGTGTCCTCCCCATTGTCAAATATGGGCATATTGTGATCGTGCTACATCAAGGTGATCTTTCCACCGCTACACTGACACAAATCTTGGGAAAGATCAATGCTCATGAGATGTACATGCACATCACACCTCAAGATGGCTCATCCTCTACAAAGAAGAAAGAAAAAGATTTAGCATTCAAAGCTAGCCAAGAAAAGGGCAAAGCAAGGCTTGAGTATGAGAGCTCAAGTGATGATGAATTTGATGATGCAAGTCTTGCTCTCATGGTGAGAAAAAAACACCAAGATGCTAAAGAAGCTCAACAAGAGTGGCATCAAGTTTGATGGCAAGAAGAAGTTCTTCACAAGCTCTAGAAGGAAGCCAATCTCAGAGATGGATTGCTATAATTGTGGAGAACTTGGTCATCTTGCACATCAATGCACAAAGCCCAAGAAATACAAGTTCAAGAACAAGAACAAGAGCAAAAAAGATGACTCAAGTGATGAAGATGAGAAGAAGAAAGATAAGCCATATAAGAAGAGAGATGGCAAGAAGAAGGATTTCCACAAGAAGAAGAAAAGTGGAAAGGCATACATCGTCGGTGATTGGCTCATGGACATTGATTCATCTAGTGGATCATCCGATAATGATAGTGACAACAAGAAGGTGGCTGCCATTATTATTGACTCTTCATCATCTTCACCGCCACCTCTGCCATCATCCTCTACACACCTATGTCTTATGGCC